>QNGE01002791.1:27448-102792 GCA_008508345.1 Paragonimus westermani | reverse complement strand
TCATCCGGTTTTCAAATTGTAAAAAACAGTAGTGAATTCTCACCTAACCGAAGTGCCAGAACATTCGAGCTGATGAGGTTCCCTCAGAAGCCCCAGAAATGCATTACATTCTAACTAACGGANTAACGGAGAACTTAAGATTATCGACCTTTAAAATCCATGCCAATCTTGGTGTGTTACATCAGCTAATAAGTGCTATAGATGTAACCCTACCAGCTCGAAACTTAGTGGAGAGCTTTCGCAAAACGGACTGGATATCTCTGATCAGACAGCTTAGTCACATGTGTTAGCCTAGTACCTCAGCGTGACCATTTTCCGATTGTAACTGTCAGTTTAACCATAACGCTAGTGAAAAATCCACCTGATCAAGCGTTTTAGATTACTCAGACTACAAAACTCTGATACTCGGAATTAGGGACTTCGAAGAGCCCTAGGAATCATAAGTGAATTCAAACCTACCACACCAGTAACAAGAAGACCTAGTAGTGGTAGCGGTAAAAAGTTCTTACTCATGAGTTGAGACGCCGATTTCATGGAGATACAACAGTATTAAAGAAATCACAGTCTGTCATTGGCTGATCGTATTAGCATATGCAAAGTCGTAAACTGTATGTTAATTGGTGGAATACGCAACAGACAAATTGGCGAATAACGGAAGGCACAACACTGTGACCGTTCGTTCAGTCTTGATGTTGAATCTCTAACGCGATATTTGGACTGGCCGTTTGTCAGATCTTCTCTTGTGTCGGGGTTTTGATAAGCGATGAATCGAGTAGAATTCCGCCACAAAAAACCACTTCGGCGCTGCAGAATGTAGCTGGCGACAATAAAGAATCAATCTGTAACGTCTAGCTGTAGCAGGAAACCGAAGGACTCTACAATCGGTATTGTAAGTTCTGTAAACCTGTAACCACAACTGTGAAGGCAGACAAACATCAGTACTAACTAAATCTGGCTGAGGAGTTTAGCGTCAATTCAAAACTCTCTTATGGCATTACTGTGTCCATCAGGCAAATCTATCCCGTAATCTGTCGCTTGCAACACACACATGGACTGACCTTTTTAAATAGAGAAACCACAAACGACACCGACAACCAGAATCTGGGTGCGCATACAACCAGCTCCGTACAGTTAGTGCATGCATTCAGTACTAGAACCACTGATATCATGAGGTCAAACAGTTTCACGCCAGACAGCATGTCCCAAAAACTATCAACGCTCTGTGAACATAAGTCTCCAGATCCTGACCCCATTTCTTCACTGGCACTTAAGTGCCTTGACAGTCTGCCAAGGCCACTGTGTAAACATTTCCACCGACCACCTCTAAAGCCTGAAAGGTATACACAGTGAAGTAGTTGTAATCAGTCTGCTGGCGGCAGTCCGTTACCTCGAGGATCATACAAAGTTTGACCGTTGAATAGTTAACTCAAACATTCAGTGATAATCGAGCTGTTACGGAGGATTCAACGTGGACTTTTTGAGAGTTTCTGGTAATTTATCGGGTTACTTGTGGCCCAGGAAAAATGTATAAAGACGGCTGAATAAATCGGGCTAGTTAATTTGGTTTTCCCTGACCTCCCTAAGAACGTCGGCTGAGCAAACCATCAACTCTCTATATGAAGCTACTTAATCATGGTATAGGAAATCATCTACCCTGAGTTTTACCGATTTCCTCCCGGATCGCCGCTTCGATATCAAACTAGATGAGACTTTTACAATCTGGTAATGTACATCCATCGATGTGCCACAAGGTGCAGTGCTATTCTTTTCTCGTTCGCAGTCCCACAGCTTGTAAATTCCTCGTTTCCACTATATGCTGATTTGACGTGTGGTGAATAATGTGAATGGGAGTGTGGTTTAAACGTGTACACCGCTCGATCACAGAAAACTGTCTACGATTTAACACTGTTAAAAGTAACATTTTGCATCTCCCTCATTCTGGTTATACAGATTACCTTCTGGGAAGTGAAATACTGG
Source organism: Paragonimus westermani (assembly GCA_008508345.1). NCBI lineage: Eukaryota > Metazoa > Platyhelminthes > Trematoda > Plagiorchiida > Troglotrematidae > Paragonimus > Paragonimus westermani. The sequence continues at coordinate 100,815 of QNGE01002791.1, read as the reverse complement.
ATACCACCACATACTAACGAACACAGGTATTACCGTATCAAGTGATATCAGCCCGTCTTTCAACCATGAACCAGTAGTGAAGAAAGCCAAATCGGTACTTGGACTGCACATCAGAATGTCTACAAGTTTTCATTTGGACTGCTCCAATGTTAGGTTTATCTAGGTAGTGATTCCAATCTCGTGTTAAACACCCAATTTCGCTGCGCTTGTCTAACTAAAGACACTAGTCACTTCAAAAGGGCACAAACTAGAGTTACAATACGTTCTTCACTCTACCCGGATAGACTGCGCAAACTGGAGTAGTTCTGAATGCGATACCGGCCTATCAGAGTAGACCCAGTTTTAGTATATTCCTACATAAACTCCAACTTCCCTTAAGGAAAACAGTTCCGCCTAGCTAAACTAACCACCTCACGGGTACCTTGCATAAATATGTAACATCACTTGAGACGGTTGACTTGTAGATGGCACACTTTTAGGGTCCTTCTTTGGCACAACCTATCGCAGTCTGTCATAAGTGCGTCCTCCAAAGTTGAAGTCAAATGCAGACGTGATGCAAACATTCGAAACATTAAACCGAATATTCACTTAATTTGAGCGTAAGAATCGTTACCGTAGAATGGAGGTTCTCTCTAGTTCTCATTGTTCACGCTAGTGGGCTGTATGGTGTATTTTGTCGGTTGTATGTTTGATATGCGCGGGTTGGCTTTGCACTTTGCTCTTGATTATTTGGTTTTCTCCTCTGTCATTTTCTCGTTACTGACTTTTTGAGTCCGTGAGAATCTTCCGGCTTGTATGCTCGTTCTAAATGGCCAAACACTAATTTCCATGCACAATCATTCTTAAATCCCTCTTACCACGTGACTCCGAGTAACCACTCATTGTCTAATAGTGTGTCAACGAGATTTCCATGAGTTACTACCCGAGATGTGTTGTGTCAAAGCTGTTGAATGTTTCCATGAAGTTGTTCTATACTGACGGCTTCAGCAGACGGCCTGTCACGTTAATAGTTGGGCTTATTTCTGCATGTCGTGGAAACCCAAAACCCCACCAAAACCAGCTTGAATTGTTCCTACCTTTATTCTGTTACAAGGAATTCGTGAAAGTCTACATGAGTTTCACTGTAACAGTTAGGTTACTGGTAAAGGGTAGGGTATAATTAACACCTAATGCAACAAAGGTTTACAAAAAAGGTGGATAAATAGCAAGCCACACTTTTTGTACCAAAAGGTTTATACTAAGCTGAAGATAATTATGAGTGTGTTCTGCTTATTCATTATTCACAGAAAGTGACTGAAGCTAGAAACGCTCGATGTAATCTAACAAGGATTGTCCGTGTTCCTGTTTTCTGGTGGTATGGATTCAACTCTGTGTCGATAGATTTGTTTTAGTTTCGTCATGAATGACTGCAAGTAGATTTCTGCAAATCCCTGGTCTGATTTGGAACTAGCAGATGAGAACAATCCTCATTTATGGTGACTTTCGTGTACAACTAGACGGTCGTATAATGAAGAGGTGTTGAACGTGTGGACTGAATCTCGATGGCCATAGGCTAGGATAGATGAGTAAAGACTAAATTCATTACGGAAAGCCGAAATTATCCAATTTAATGACAGTTCTTGTGCACACATTCAAGTGATCACCCACATTTGTTAGCAAATGTTGTTTTCCCCTTATAATTTCCAGATGGCCCTTTCGAAAGAAACACAAGACTCTAGTTTCACTCTCGTTAGGTCTCGTCGTCATATGAAAAACAAAAATCCTCTGCTAGTGATCAGCAATCAAAACATCGCTCAAGTTGGTGAGTCTTGCAGTTTCAACTAGGAGAGAAATCTCAGTCGAGGGGTTACCGACTGGAGTTGACAGTACAGTTAATGTGTGTCCTATCGAGACGGTCGGGCAGTCTGAAGACCACTCTCGGACGAAAGTGGTTGACTGTTCACATACATAATTTGATCGCGCCCAATGTGAAGTCAATGGCACGGTGGTCGAAACGGTCACCTCATGAATGCGTGGCCCCACTTCTAGTCCCAGCCGTGAGTGCAAGGTTGTGCACAACTGAAGAGCTATAGTAACGGTGAAACTCAACTCCAGTGCTTCTTTTCCAAAGGAGTTTAGTGGGGGGTGTATGCAAATGCGACAGCTGCGATCACTTGTTCATCATGTTCAGTTTGTATGCAAAGCAAAACTCCCCTATTGCTTGTCAGTAACATCAGACTTCCAGGTTTAGTCTTGTCATTCTACAAAATGCTGTTGAAAAATATGCTCCTAAACCATGCTTGATTCTGATTGCTGAAATATGTAACCGAAGAAAGACAGCTTTTTATACGTATGCTGTGTTGCGTCTATCGATGAAGTAGTAAGCAATCACTACTATCTAGTTGGACTTTGTTAGCATCACGTACTTTGTTGAAGTTAACCCACGGTTTGCAAATAGACGGTAAAATGACTGATGAAGTTAACCGTGTGAGAAAGAACAAGAAATTAGTTCTCATGCTTTCCTACAGCCTCCCTGAAGAGTGTGACGCAGTAGTCTATAAATGTTTTTCTTATTATTCTCAAACTTCCACACAGATTGTGAGTATGACTACCCGTCAAGCTTAGTACTAGGAGTAAACAGCTGTCCGCCATTTCAACGAATTCAGCTCCTGCAAAAATTCCTTTCGTTCATCTTTGGAGCTTCGATGGGTAGGTGCCTATGGTTAACCAATGAACTTCACTACTCAGGAATATTCACACGGATGCACACAATGAATTGTGGTGTAAGCATACATAGTGATAAGAGAAAGTATAAAGATCATTCCGACAAGAAACGTGGATTTCCAGCTACAAGACAACTTACTGACACTTCTTCTGTACAGTCGTTATTAGAATATGCGCATGAATGTTTACGCCTGTTGCGTCGTTGAAGCACTTCCCTGAAGTACTAGACAAAACATCCCAATAACACTAGCGTTCCTATTTTACTGTACGAGACTGTTATTTTCAGGAGTAGTATTTCATATTATTCATCACTATACACTGAATGTTGGACCCAACACGGGTGTGACGAAGTCACTGTTCCTATTCCCCACGGAGGAAGTAACCAACAGACGATTGGAAATGTGCATGTCTCACTGCTCCTCTCGAGGTTTCAGCCGAACAGTTCGATAGACCTATTTCGAACCCGTCATCATAGTCCCACCGAAAGATTAATGCACATGACCAGCTTTTACTTTTAATGCATGCTCATTTACTAGTTCGTATCAGACACTCTTTTCGATCTTACTGCCAGACGAGTGATTGCAGAGTATGTGAGCCCCCTCATGTGTGACTAAATGGAACTGTGAACAAGGTTGTCTCAAGTGCAGTTATCGTCTACCTAATTGAAAAAGCAGTATGTCAGCTAGCAAGGCGTGCTCCAGATTATTTTAGCCGAGTGATTCAAAACCATGCAAAAAGGTGAGTTTTACTGCTAACAATTAGCAAGGTTGTGCACACCAAGTTGTGTTCTTTCAGCGGCTGACAGCTGGCTAAAACGTTTCAGAATGTCAGCAGGATGTTTAATGATGGGTAGCTAAAAAGCAGACGACAGAGTTTCAACAAGATTCACAACTGATGCCATCAATCGTGCGCATCCGCCAAGCCAAAGTTTTCTTTCGAAAAAAGGCTGGGTTAGAAGTCTATATGCCTACGACATCCCTAGACAAATGGGATTGTCGATTAATTTACACTAGCAGCGATATGATTAATTAACGAGTAAAACAAATTTTGCTACCCTGCGACAGAAGTGTCTGTATTTCCTTGTCGCAGTCTGTGTGTTAACGCGACATTGGGAACTGACGTATGGTCGTCATTAGTTCGACTTCACGTTATGACCGGCGTCCGTGACAACCTACGGATATCCTAGAGCAACACAACACACTTCAATGAGGCTACTCACCGTGTTGTAGATTGTGGTCCTCCAAACACCAACTTTGTAGTGGTGATCACTCCTCACTTACTATAATGCAGCCTCCTGCGTATAGTCCTTTTTGCAGAAGCTGCAGAATTCTTTTTGTAGATATCTATCAGTCCCAGAAGATTTAATTATCACTGTTCATTCATTTGTTCTTCTGGGTGCTACTCAAGACTAGTGTTCTTAATCGTGAGACGAACTCATTGCCCATTTTAGGCTCTAAGTTATCCGTCTGTGGTCGTAAAGAGTTTAGAATGACATACCCCCAAACCAGCAAAAGAATTAAGGTTTGCTTCGATTTCAGTCACAAATTTCAGACAATACTTAGTTGAATTAATACCTTATCAAAACAGAAGTGCATATGTCAAACGTGTACGCCACCGTCCACGCACTGCGGTCTATGTCAAAAAAAATTCGATTGCTGTTATCCACTAGTTGTTGCCCATGACTGTTCGTACACTAGAATACATTGAGTATACAACAATGAGGTTAAGCTGACATTAATTCCACCGCCTATCTCCACATTCGTCACTGTGTGACGCTTCGTAAGGTTGATTGTCATTGTAGAAAATACTCCACCTTATTTGCGATAATTTATTCAACTTTGTCACTTCCTATTTGGCTATTGTGACTCCAAGACTCAAATGAGCAAATAGCTTTGTGGTTGTCTCCGACATTTTTGGTGTGGTTTCAACACGTTTGATCCTGATGGGGAAATAATTTAGCCAAATTGTTAACTAAAAATACTCCCAACTGTACGGGACTAGCCGATTTACGTAATAGGCTCACCTTTTTTACTCTACCCATCTCAACTACGGTTGTTGTCTACGGTAAGACACCTGTCCGTCAAATCTGTCACGTGTAACCGAAATGAGCCTGGTTGAATTACGTACTACATGAGAATATTGTCATCACGTGTGGCTACACTGCGGGAACTGTAATTCTGAATTATGTGCACTGAAATGTTCACAGTCATAAAGTATTGAATAAGTCGGATAAATTGTATAGCACATCGATATCATTGATTGGGATTGCAATGCTTGTACACTGAGTAACACTAGTTGTGACAGTGTGGAAAATTCCGGAGGCATTGCACGGTGTGAATAGATGAAAGTTGCAACAATGGGGTTTGCCCGCAAAAAGAGGATTGTCTAAGTAGGGAGCACTATTGTACTGTGAACGTTGCACAGAATGTGGGAAACAAACAAATCCGAAAAAGGAGGCTTCTACTTATCTCTGCTATATCGGAATACATACATAGTATGAATCCAGAACACTCAGTATAATGTGAACGTAAATTGATTTAAAACAGTAACGGAACAGACAGAGCAACAGATCATCTATTGACTCGTTTTCTCTGTAATCCACATTCTTCACACTTTCACGACCGTTCTGGATTTCACATTGCATAGAAGATGAGTCTACAGAGAGTCTTTTAAGTTTGTGGTCCCATGCGTTTGTATAGCGACACGAATGGTTTTTGTTTATGTTTTCCTGTTTATGTGTTGATGAAAAACACTTTGTAGTGAGCTGTACTTATTTCACGAAGAGTGAACGAAAGTGAGGAAAGAGAAGCCTCACATACATTTTGTAAAAAGTGAATAGTGAAACATACTGTAGCTACACGCTGTAAAATGTGCACATATCGTGACTCGTAGAAGTTTACTGCGGGATGACCATGAAGCGCATGGATGAGGTTGTCCCACATATATTTACCAACTAAGCAACAGCTTAAACTGCCAACCGATTCAAGGGCTTTCGCAAATTAGGGCAGCATATTTTAATAGGAACAGAATTTATCCGCGCAGTTTTGTGTCTGTCACTTCATGTTCCGGTTTCGGAGCATGACTCGTTAGGGGAATTGCTCCACTGTGTAGACGAATATATGAGTGTGATTTACGTATCCACGCTTGTAACGCAGTTGTGTCCGAGTTAATTTCGTAGGCCTATTTGAATAGTTAATTTTCCCGAAAACCATGTCTTTTTCCTTGACTCGTCTCCTAACTTGTAATGAACATGCAATCCCATAAAAAAGAAAGGAAGACCTGCCTTTGCACATAAGCATGTCAGGAAGTTGAACAAAATATGCGAAAGTATAAGATTGAGCGACTTTTAAAGACATTCATTGTAATCTTCATTCTCTTAGCTGTATATCAATAAAGTTCCCATGTTTCCTTTGATTGAAAGCAATGGCAGTTTGTAGTCACCAAAGTAGTGGTCAGTGCGATTCCCCTCAGGCGGTCATAATATCGGACACGCCGTCTGACATACTTTTAGTATTCAACATGAGTGAGACAGCACAAATGATTGCAGTCGTTTGAAGTCAGCACAATTGTGGTGACCGCTCTACTAAGATAGCCTTGTTACACGCCCGATCTTGTTAGTTGATGTCAATGTGCTAAATGCGACAGACGGTAATACATGTGTTTAGAGTGCTTTGCTGAGTTACACACGTCGCTCAGATTTGGCTGCCTTACGGAAGAATATTGACTCGAACGTCATAGAAAGTTGGAGGTAACAGAATAAGACTATATACGATTAAGAGAGCCAGCAGAACTTACCACATCAGTAGACACGAACAGTATTTGAGGGTGTTTATAAAAAAAAAAGATTTTTGATGACTCGTGGAAAATCCAACTTGTGTTTTAAGTAAAAAAACTACTGAAGCCATGGGCATTAAAATCGTGATATCAAAAATATTTTTCCTTGAATTCAATATTCAAATCGTTCAGAGAAAATCGGCTAGAACAGTTATGAAGCTCAGAATAATTTTCTAAGTAGGTAGACCGGCAGAATTAGGTCAATCCTCAATGAATTTTCAGATTATATGGAAGACCTAATTTGTCTGTATTCATCATACAGAACGGCCGGTGCGTATTGTGATAGTCATCTGCAAAACCGATGAAACGAGACAGACCAATAGGCTAAACTTCTACGTTCTTCATCAAGTACCAACAATACTTTCCTTATCGATACTTAATTTGTTCACCAGTCATATGAAACGATATGAAGTAGGCAACCGCTGACCAACAGAAATAAAAACAACTAAACCCTCGGAAATGCAGGTCAGCGGACTGCTGGGAGTAAACATAGGTGCACTGATAAAATCACGATTTGTTTTCAACAGAAGTTAGTCATTTAAAAAGGAAATTGGGCAAATCCAATCACCCGAATGACACTAACGATGAAACTTTGGAACGATGTTTTTTTGTACAATTTTTCTTCAAAATTTGTGTGTTCAGGCTGGTGATGAACGAACGGAAATAGCTAGACTAAAGTATAATGAGCATTAAATCTATGGGTGTCAAATTAGAAATACAAAGTAACCGGGGTTGAATGTGGTCAATGTGTTACCGAACGAATGTAAACGCCGATCAGTGAATGTTAGCCTGGTCAATATGTAGCGAAAGTTGTAAACTGTAATCAGGTAAAATCAACTGTGTTTCAGTCACAAAAATGCAAAATGCATATTATCTTAATTTTACAGGTATTGGTCGCAGGTGTTTGTCAAAAGCATTTGTTAACATCAAAACGTTGTGTAACCCTCAATTTAAACTATGTCGGCAGACGCATCAGATTTTGACAACCTAGCTACGTGGAAGTTTCTATTTTCTGTGTGTCATGATAATGAGTTTAGAGTTTATCGCTCGTTAAACTGGTCACTGATGGTGGAAACAGTGACCTCCAGAAGTTTGGTTGTCTGGATGGAGAAACGCCTTAGGTGAATTTCTTCGGTAGCCGGCCTCTCGGGATTAGCTTGACAAGTGAACACTTGCTGCCGGTCGTAGAAGATTAAAGAACATTCTGTAGACTATTTCTGTCTCAGTTATATAACTGTGTAGCGTGGTTAACCAGTAACCGACTGGGTGATATAAAAAACGCACTTCAGACTTCTGCATTAACTTGGCGTAAATCATAAGTTTGACGGAACCGTTTGTCTACTAAGGTATAGCTCCGGCTTGCAATGTGAATATTAGTTGGATAGATTTATTTTCAGCTTCCCTCTGCTTGCTTATCCCAGACAGAGACTAATTCATTTACAGTAGACTGCCAGTTTTAGGATGAACGTTGTAAGTTAATGCTGACATTAGGAAAAGCATCGTCTCTTCCCGTTGTTTGCTACCATTTCTGTCTTTTATGTTTGTATGCGAAAACCATTTATCGTCTGTTGTTATCGCTTGGAAAGAGGTGACAAGTCTTTTAGAACGTGGACACATTTGGTCAAAAGCAACATGCAAAACTGATATCGGTCGCTTTAATTTCATTTCCAAAAACTATTATTATCAAGGTGACTTAAAGCGGCAAAGGAAAATTAAACACCTCAAATGCACACTTGCATATCATTGTTGTTGAATTCACGAAAACGGACCACTCTGTTAGAGCTGGGATAAAATGTAGACAGTACTCAGCTTACGTCCACCGAGTTGGCGGATAGGTTAGGCGAAAGCAGTCCTATTAGTCTGATTGATTATTAGGTTAACGGTTAGAATTTGTAAATTTATCATTCGCGTGCTTGTTGCTGAGCTAGACGTTTGACCGCTTGCATACGTGTCTTCAATCTGCTATTTTTTCTACTGAGATATCGTTCAGGATTGGATTAAACGAGTAAAACCATTGCCACGTAAATAATATGTTGATAAAAGTCTACATCGAGCTCAAAGTATGCCGCAATTATCTTAAAGACAGACTGCCTGTTCATGGCCGGTCAGTGCTTGTATATCCTCTCAAGTGCAGATGTTACACGGTAAAACGTTTCTTACGAATGAAGAGACTTCAAAGTGAATTGAAAAATTAGACGTATGCTAGTTGCAAAGGAACCAGAGTGAACAAATCGAGCATCAGTAAAAGTCACACCTTGTAGAGAGCAGTTACCGAGTATACGTATTTCAAATTGGCCTACCAGTTTTTCGTAGATCAGTCCACATGTCATTCTAACCTAGACCCACACAGATAGTTAACCTCGGTCACACGACGTAAACCTGTCTTGTGCACAGCCTATTGGGCGGTTATTATGACCTCGATTGTGACCAGTTAACTGATCCAAATCATATCTGCTTTCTCTTATAACTGTTCTAACACGACGATATATATTTCTTGAAATATATGTTTATCATATACCGTTTATATCAGTATCTCAGTTGGATGAAATGAGAGCATTATGTTACCAAAGAAACAAAGTTTCGAAGAATATCACTGGGTTGTGCAAAAGCGTTGCGTAATTCTAGACATGTACGCTCTAGCCATTTAGGCAAACAGCCACCGATGTTAAAATGAGTGGATTAGAGTGGTATGCATAGATACCTTCCCAAGTCAGAGAAGGTTAGGTGCAAAACAGATTGAGGATGGAATTTCCACCAAGGCAGATGCTGCAATTGTACAACTTCTTTGTATGAAAAACGAATCCGGTTGGGTAATCGAATGTTGATCGATTCTGTGTCGGCCAACATCCGTTGTCTAACCACGTGGATGCCCGGGATTGTGTAGTACGGTGGAAAGCCTGAGTTAGGTCAACGTCGTATCCAGTAGCTTCTAAAAGTGTGCCGGTGAAGTTGTTGGTGGACGTAGTGAGACTAGTCCCAAACCACAATTTGTAATAAATCCTGATCGATATAGCTTATCGTCTCGACCTGCGAACTATATATTCTGCTGTACAGCAGCAAGAGAACAAGTACATATGCAAGTAACGGCCGTGGACAAGGAGTTTGTCAGTAAGGGTGTGTGGCGAACCATATGCGTATGGCTACCACCGTCATTTTGCTCTTAAGAGCCCAGTGGATCCTACGGGTGTGTATTTTTGTTGCAATAACACTTTTAAATGGACGAATACAAATTCCTCGTCACAGCTGGACTCTGTGGCTTATTTATGTCCAGGTTCCGACAGATATTTCCTCGGAACACACCGGCCATCATTTTAGTTTCCGTTATGATGAGACTTCAAGGTAAAGTTTTACTACTCTATCAGCGAGGTAGGTTCCGTGTTATTTTTAAAATTTCGCAGATATCAAATTTTACAGATAGATCGGTTTATGCTACTACACAATGAGCAGAACGTTGGACATTCCAAATGATTTTTAAATACCTACTTCAGATTTGAAACGAGTTTGCTGATTCCGTTTCGGAAGTTAACACAATAAAGAAAGATTTCTTACTGGAAAGATAAGCCACAGAGAATACCTCTTGTAATGTTTAAACAGGACAGAAAGTTGTTCGCATGTCATCGACGGAGGCATACATGTAGCGAAAATGCGTTCAGTGAAGCACAATCCTTAATTTCCAACTCGCTGGTTCCCATGCTACTCGCGCGCTTGCGTTTTTGAGCCAGAATTCCGGTCCACATCAACCACACCAACCTCGGTTTCCACTCACACATCGTATGCACTTCGTTCCGGTTTCTGTGGGTTTTGGACGTACCTCCCCGCCGCTGAGAGTTGAAGTATCCGCATATCCGGTTAGATAATTCACCACATACTTATCCAACAGAGTGGAGTAGCTGTTGACGCTCCAATCTGACCATGAAACTATCTGTTATTAGTGTGTTCTATGGGGACCCCAATGGGACTCCATCAGTTTGAGGTTACAATGGGTTGTCAGTTCTGGATAAGACGTTCAGACTACATCGTAGAGTCAGTCCATTTGCCATATGTGTCTGTACACTTAACAGAGTATTCGACCTATCGATGTAATTAAAGTGAAAGTTACACTCTGGAAAAGAAGAGTTTATGTCCAGAGAACTGATGTTAAACTAACATATGCACTGACATTCGTATTAATGTCCTGCGTGCTGTAACGAAATCGAGCGTGTCCTCCAGGATGTGTTGACACAGATTATGTGAAGTAGTTTGAAGGTGGTCAGCTGGCCACCTGGTTGATGCTTGGCATAGTCAGCTTCACTTGTCAACAACAGACTACGGTTTTTGGATTTTCAGTAGACCGTATAGACGAGAGATGAGAGAGCTATCCGTTTCAAGTCATTCAAACTGTGTGCTTTCTGCTATAATTTTCTGCTAAATCCGTTTCTGATCGTCTGCGTTGAGAGCTTGAATCAGACCTTTCTCGTTGATTTCAACGTTGGGCTCCTTGATGTTACTTCAGTCTGAATGAATTTAGAAAATTTCATCAATGTGATCATTCCTCTTCATGGGGTCCACGTAGGCAACTATATCATAACGAGTCCGTGGAATACCGCCGAGTTCGTGAGGAGCTCACGTGATTCGAGAATGTCCAGTAGTCCTGGTACCTCTACGAGCAAAACGAGTTCATACGCTAATTTCGTTGCATCCTGTGTCTAACTTTGTTTGAATATATAATTTGACTGACTCGGAAGAACACAAAATTAATGTTTATTGAGTGGTTGTAAGACAACAGTTTGACCGCTGTATATTGGGCCTTCAGAGATTGCATTCATTTATACCCTATATTCTCCAGAGAATGAGGTTGTGACTTTTCAGGCTTGCTAGTCTAGCCACTCCCGTAGCATGCAACTTAAAATGATGGAATCCACTCCAAAGTGACTGAAAGTATCTTTGGATTTCAACTGGAAGCTGGTGGTCAAAATCACTTGGATCTAGTTAGTTTGTTTTAGTCGGTAACCAGGACGAGTCTGTTGATCCAAAAGACAATAACTGTAAACAGGATGTGGCATTAGTCGTAGGATTACAGGTAGTGTCAGTAACAGAGTCGGACCACGAATCTAGTAAATATTTAATTAAATGGGGATCCAAAAACGTTTGACAGACAAACTAGAAACAGTAGCTAACTGCCCTCGCGGTAAGGTGGTAGAGGTGGTTGGTAATTCTATACCAGAAGAGTGGTTTTCTGAGGAGGGTCCGGACAAAAAAATTCACCTGGAGAAAGATTTAGTCGAAACTCATACGAAGTATCTCCAAGGTCAGTGGTCAGTTTGATATTCACTCTGAACGTAAAACACGTCAAAAAGCAATCGATACCGCTGAATCTGACGCAAGCGTTTCGAGTCTGATAGGTCAAAACAATTTGGTTTGTTTAGTACTGTAGCACAAAAAACGTAATTAATTAAATGAGTAAAAACAACACTATTAATCACCCTCGTTAACAGGAGGTATCATAACATTCAGTGACAGATAGGCTCCGCAAATGCAGAGATACCGACGAGAAAAAAACGCTCTGTTAAGGTTAGCAATCAGATGCGAAGCCAGCAAGTCAAATTCTCTGGGCAATGTATGCATGATACTTGTATGTTACTAAGACAGCCAATAGCACAGAACACAAGTGAGGGAAGGTGAGTGAAAACAGACCGGCATTGTGTAAAGCAGAGTACGCGTTTTAAGATATTCCCACCAAAGTTAGTACGAATGGAGTCAAACAGTTTGGGCGTCTTGTTTAACATGCTGTTGATAAATGAACTAGGATTAACATAACGTTAGGAGTAAGTTGTATTGCCCTACGTTTTAACCATCTCGGGTGTCTTTTCTCAGGGATGCTGCAGTCGAAATCACATCCGGGGCATCGAAGAAAAACTTGGGCAGTTTTCCTGGTTCATGCTGAATCCTACAAGCAACCCTCATTCGCGTTTCCGCGGCCTTTCAAAAGTACATGAAACAGGAATACCCTTAAGACCTAATGTTGTCTACACCACCAGTCCAACTTGCAAACTGGCGGAGTTCATCAGCCGCATAGTCAAGCCATTGCAGAACAAGCCAATATTTAATTTAAAGATTATTTTGGCTTTGTTGACAAACTTGAACATGAGACATTCGGTAGTAAAGAATTTTTTTTAGTTGTGATGTGACCTCCATTCACACCAGTGTGCCGGTAAGGCATTGAATTGATGTTGTTAATGACTTATTAAAAAGTGATAATTTTCTTGGTGCATGTGCTAATTTATCATCCTCCGAAATTGTATCTGGTCTTGAACTTTGTTAGCATTTACTGTTGTTTACATTCAACAAAAAATTGTATAAGTAAATCAATGGCCTTAATGTGGGTTCCCTTTTTGAACCTGCAGTAGCCAATCTTTTCCTCGCATATTTGGGAACACAAGCGATGGGTGAATTTACCTGCTCTCTATGAATTTAGTGGTGGTATGTAGGTACCACGTTCTTAATCCTCAGGGGGAACGCCGACGACCAGGTCATGCAGCTTCATAACTCACAATGCGACGGCATTGTATTCATATTGAAAAATGAAGCTGGTGAGCGCTCATCTAATTTTCTAGACTGCTTTGTCAAAGTTGAACAACAGAGATTTCTTGTTTCTGTGCACCGCAAACCACTTCATTCTGGTCAGTATCTCAATCTCAACTCGACACATCCATTTGGTATGAACACATCAGTCATCAAATCACTCGTCACTAGAGCTAATAAGATCTGCGCCAATGAACTCTCATCCTAAGGACGCAGTTTCTATGGACAGTCAAACAGACTGCGTTTACGAAATCACATGTGGTGATTGCAATGCCAGCTGCATTGGAGAGCAACCAGACAACTGAAAGTACGTCTTGCCAAACACGAGAGGTGAACGAAGTTTTCTCCTAAAGACGCATATAAACTTCAGAAACTAGAGAAGGATTCGACCATGCACTACCTGCACTGTCACAGAATCACAACGTAGGTTTTGACCAAGCTCAGTTGATTCACAAGGGTCTGTCTTCCCATGCAAAGTAATGTTGTGCTTAATCTCTCACCATCTACACACAACATGCTTGTGTTAACTGCAGTGATGGCCATCCCCTGTCTGAAGCGTGGCGTCAATAAATAACCAACACCAGACACAGACGCATCTTATCTGCACCAGTCACACCCCCAATTCCTAGGCAAAGGATAAGACTAATCAGTCCACATGCAGCACAGAGTGACCTAACCACGGCATATCCAATGCTACCTCTCTCCTTTTGTTAATGTGATTTCAATTACAACAATCCTGAGAAGAGCCACCCGAGATGGTTGTAACGCTGATTATTAGAACTTGTTCGTAACGTTGTGTTATTCTCAATACACTTATCAGAGTAGGCATGGTGTGGATCTGAAAGGTCACCGAGGTAAACATTATCCAGGTTGGGATGGTCACCAGAACAAGCAAGGTAATCGTGAAAGGTCACCAACAGATGCGCGCCGTTCATCTAAGTTCACTGAATGAGGCTTAACAACTGCTGACTGTACCGACAATCACGTGAGTGGAACAAAACCCACGACGAGGACAGGGAGGTGATCGAGGGAATGCTTTATCCAGAATCGGAACTCCGTAACAGGCTCCGTAACGAACACGTTTCTTTTTATTATGGTTACATGACCTGATTAGCAGGCCCAGCTACCGATCTTTTGTAAACTAGGTGAAACGCTTCAGACACAACTTTGTCTCTACTGGATATTCCTGTTGTGTCCTGCCAAAACCTTCATTTTCGACCATCCCCTGAGGATAAGCGAACGACAAGTCACACAAAATTCATATACCTGGATTTTCCGCCAGATGGATTTCCGTTAAGCTTCCTATGCTCTGTATACCGTAAATCATGGGTGCGTTTTCAATCTCCACCGGTTGGCGACATCCGGTTCATATTAGTTTGTCCCAGCGACCGAAGCCAAAGGAAGCTTGTGCACAACCATCACCGCTAGTGGCTTGCACTGCACCACCCGTGGCTCCACTTATACACCACGTATCCAGTATAAGCTCGGAAGAAAAAGACCAGGTGGCGTGTGAGTCAGACCTTTTAGTCCAGCCGGTTGATGCTGGTGATAGGCTAGCGCGAAATCGGATCTCCAATCTCTCCGGAAACAAACTGAGGGCGACTCCAGTGGTAAAATCTAAATATTAAAAATACAACGTAAGAAGAAGTTCACTCTAGGATTAAATATTAGTGCACTCTAGAGAGAACATGGGTTGAAATCAAAATGTAAGGTTGGATTGGGAACAACACAGAAAATGCCTTTATCATGCAATACACCAACAGTGCTAAAGAAAAGGAGAGGCAGAAGGCCACAGACATGCAGGTTTCTGACGAGAGGAGCAGGTAAGTTCGAAACAACGGCGTCAACGTGAACAAGAAAAAGCGGATAAAACGGGTATAGCTTACTTGACCCTAACGTACTTGCTGTTTCTTGGCCAACGGTGTGCTATGATTACGTTGGTGACCTACTAAACCCAAACGGCCAGCTCATTCGCGGCGCACACATCGCAACGCAATACAGCCACGTCAGCACGATCTATTGCACTGGTGGTTCCCTTGTGTACCGCGCCCTTCCGTTCACGGTCCTGCAATTGCTGCTCACTGAACTTGCGGACGCCTGTCCGGATCATATTTTCTGGAGACTGTCCGGTTCAACGCCAAGTCGTCCCAACAATCAAAATTGATGTTACAACGCGAAAGACTTATCTGGATAACATCCTGTTATCTCAGGACGGCACCAAGCGGTGGACACACACGCAACTTGCTGACCGCGGACAGATCTACGGACGAATTGTTACGCAGTTGGCAGAAGTTTGCTCAGCTGTCGACATCTCCGTTGATGCGAATTTCACATGCAGGTTCAGGAATAGTACTTCCACTCAGAAAAGGCTTAAAGAAAGAAACTGTCTTTCTGTGCTGATATCCAGCCCGAACTTGGATGCTCCGGACGCGAAGGCCGACGCCAGGCTTAGCATTTCTCCCTCACCGTGTGTGGATAGCGCGCTCTGATCTGCGAACAGAACGACGCACATCGTTCAGGTGTGCAACCGGAGTGGGGCGCCGGAAAGTCGAATATTCCCATCCGTCCAACACTCAGCCTCAACGCAGCCCTCCCCATAGTCCTGAAAGGCAAATGTTACCATGGCAGTCAGAATTAAACCAAATAGGGCTGGGGTTAGGAAACATCCATGCTTCGCGCCAGGTACGATGCAAAAATCATCAAAGGTCGATCCACACGAGTGTACCCTTGCCATCATGCCTACTTGCAACATTCAAATTAAATTGACGAACTTACCAAGCACCGTGCAAAACGCCTCGCAGTTCACGGATTCAAGTAATTTGGTGAGGTCTACAAGAAAGCAGGCAGGGGCTGGTTGCGTTTTTGGCATTCCTGCTGATTTTATCGAGCAGCAAATGCCCTGCCAAACGTATTGTGACTCGCCCGGAATCCATACTGCTCCACAGAAATATTGGCCTCCAAGACGTCCGCATTCAGGCGGTTCAGGAGGATTCTGATAAACGCATTGCCAGCGCAGCTGAGCAAATTGCTGTCTGGATGACCGTTAGAGCATCCTTGAAATCCCGTGGTATTTCTTCCTGCTCCCAGGTGGAGTGAACCAGGTGGGACAGAGCGCGTTCCAGAGCCGGTCTACCATTCTTCAGGATTCCACGTGGTAAACCATCATCCACTGCAGCTTTCTGATTGCACAGTTATCCCATCGCTCTCTCCAACCCTGGCAAATCCGGGGCGAGAACAAGTGAAGATTTGATGGCCTTTTGCGGTAGCCTGCTCAAAGTCACCCAATCAATGATAGCGCGACGGGTTAGTAGGCTACAAAAATGTTCGCATCACACTATCATGACGTCCTCTGACTGGGTGCACGAACAGTCGGTGTCCACGTCCATCAGTGGTTTGGTAGACTGGACGAATGGACCGAAGATCGCCTCAAGCGAATCGTAGAACTCCTTGTGTCATCGGCGACCGGCGTAGCCATACAGCCACTCACCTTGCTTCCTCCACAAGTCGCCATTGACTCCGAGAACACGTTCGGCCAGTTGACGTCGAACACTCCGGAGTGTCACTCTCTTGTCTTCATTGTCCGAATCCATCGTACAAACGGTAAACACCGCACTATTCCTTCTTACCAAGCTGAAAATGGCCGCGTTGCTGTTGTCGAATCAATCTGGACGTTTTTCTCGTTCTTCACCGAGCAACGTGTGCTCACAATCACTTTCACGGAGAGGAAGACGCTACTCATTCCTACAAAACTTAATCCAGATAAAGTCACTTTAAGACACACTGAGATAATTATCGTTTATGATTCTTTTAATTCGTCAGCATAACTAAGCGTTTCGTTGGAAAATTTGTTTGAAAGGTGAATGAAACGAATTAGAAACATTGAACGACAAACCACAAACTCCTGAGGAAAGTCTGTAGAAATCAAGTGTGATGATGAATCATCTGGTACTACTGATAAATGGATTTTGAATAACACAACGTTACGATCAAGTTGAAATACTCCACGTTTCAACCACCTCGGATGACCATCCTCAGCATTATTTTGTTCGATTACAACAGCATATTGGTTAAGCATGGCCAACTGCATTGAAGACTAACGTTCCTTCACCAGGAAGCGTTCTGAAATGGTAATTTTTGATAAGCGTACCGTTATCTCGCCTTGAGTTCGCATGACGTTGACTGGCTGGTAAATAGCAGAGCAGTGCTCATGAGCCATCTTTATTATAAACGCGGCCGTGTCCTTTTTCCGTACACTAGGAGGAATCTCAGTCTTCAGTGCCTACCTGCGCAAAATGAGATGGGTTCCTATAGGGGAAGCAGTTGTCTCTTTCTAGAAGCTCCATGCGAATCATATCAGGACTGTATCGGTTTGCTTTGAATCGGAGGTCTTGGGTGTCTTGCGCAGAACAGTAGATATTACGGATTGCTTGCCGTACGACTCGAGGGGATGAAGTAGGGTGCGAAGCTGTGGACTACCAGACAACATCACTTGAATGATTCGGCAGTCACCTCTTCAAGCAATAGCAGAATAGAAGCTTGAAGCTTGCCTCTTCTTAGTCGACATATACATGTATAAATGAGAAATTCTGCTGGCATCATCTATCAGTGAGATCTTGCACAAGATCTGCCTGATTACGGAACTCTCAGCTGCGTCCAGTCCGAGCAATGCAGTAGGTAGTAAGCTTATAAGACTTTCAATTCTAAAAGTGGCGAGCACGGTCGCTGAGAAATAACCGTATTCTACGCGGAACTGGTTATCGAGAAGGGGCAGTCCA
Organism: Paragonimus westermani; assembly: GCA_008508345.1. Taxonomy (NCBI): domain Eukaryota; kingdom Metazoa; phylum Platyhelminthes; class Trematoda; order Plagiorchiida; family Troglotrematidae; genus Paragonimus; species Paragonimus westermani. Next base: position 82,942 of record QNGE01002791.1, on the reverse strand, counting down.
TAGTTTGGGCTCTGTAACAGGAAAAAGCGAGTGTGATTTCTCGTGCTATTAAGATCAGTATGACTGCAGTTTCAAAATCGCTATTTTTGCTATCAATAGCAGAGAAGACCAACTGAGTTACCGTGGCATGTAAGTTTTCTTTTGATAAACACTAGGTGTCTATGTGGAACAAAATAGAAAGGGTTCTGACAAGCGTTATATCACTTCTGGGCTCTGACAACTTGTGTGCACGTGTCTCATTGTGATGCCATCATTGACGAAAATCCCTTCCCATAGTCCGCCTGGGACGATGGTGCCCACTTTATCTTCAAAATACCGAAACCGTCACCAATGAACTAGCATTACAATGTTCCTGAGTTTGCAGGATGAATTTTGTCTGAGTATGGAAGTGACCAATGAGCAGTCCCCACTAATATTCTATTCTGTCCATATATTGCTAGTCAAAACTACAAACTATCGCATTTATCGAAAAACGGAAATTACTCGAAAACTGCGCGTTTCCAAAAGATCTGAAGAAGGTGGATAGCAGAGACATCAAACTGATGGGAACCGGTGTCATTTATGTGCCAATTCTCCGACATGAAGCTGACTCTTAGGAAAGACTGTCTGATTTCAAGCAGTTTCTTCAACAAACCTGGACAGTCCCTGTTCATGAACAGAGGGACGAAATCCGCTTTTGCATGTGCAAGCAGAGATGATAATACAAGAGTGAGCTGCGGATTCAAAAGATGTTTTTGTATTGCAGTTCGGCTATACCCGGTTTTGTTTTCCCAGTAGCCCTGAATCCTTTCCTGTAGGTTCGCTGAAACGTCAACATTCCATGAGGCGTTTCAAAGGCTTAATTAACACCGACAATTGCAACGAATGTACCCGGTCCCAGTGCATTACTTTGCATAAAAAGCGCACAGTTTAACTCTGCGAACTAACGAGGTCAACCATGTCTATGAATTGCTTTATCCCACTTACCTGGCTCATTGTTTCTGGTTTGATGTAGTTAATTTCAGCTCCCGCTATTGAACGGAGTACACGCACTTTCTTAAGCAAATCCTCAGTCACACGATGAGTATACTGACATAGGAAATGTAGCCATTGGAAAGATCACCGGCTGAATAGGCTTGATCGAGGGACCTATGGATAACATGAGGAATAGCAAGCAGAAGGAAGGTAAGACCATGGGAGGACTGGCTGACAGCAGATCAATTAGATGGGTTACTGGTTCCATCGCTAGTTGGTTTTGCCTGACCGACGAAAGAGATGGGATTGGTCATGGGCAGTTCAGACGGCCAATGAACTCTTCCGGTGAAAGGTCACATGAACGTGAGTGGACCATAATCTGTGAGCGAAACACGCGATGCATGTGATTGATAGTGACTTCAACCACAAGTTAACGGTTTCCGTATCGTTGAAGTGGATACTGGGGTACTTATCTTGATCACCACAGTAAACAAATTCACGATTTGGGGAGCCTGTTTTGATTTATCCACCTGCGTTTCAAGTGGTTAACGTAAAGTGCGCCTTAGCAAGACATGCAATATTGGCAAGATCAGACGTGGGCAAAACCAGTGAAACTCATGAAAATGGTTGGCTGGAAAGTCAGTCGAAATGTGAACTGTGTGACCAGTGATGAGTTACGTTAATTTTACGTTATCACGTTGCTTTTCCAAGTTGGATAAACGAACACGTAAAATTTAAGTCCCTGACCAGGGCTATGAGTGATGTAAGTGTTCAGTGGCCAGTACTTGCTACGGTACCTAACTGCTGCGATTTCGATTCCCCGTAGGCAACAGTACGGAAAACCCGCGGAATTCGTGCAAACTGCAACCAACATTTTCAAGTCTTGATCACGGAGTCTGAAGTTAACGAATACATGTCGTTTTGTCATTTATAAATCTCCGTCACATCGAGTGCATTTTGCTTTTAGCAAAAACAATGGCTGACAGAGAATTGTGTCTGATTACAATTGACAACTTTCCGACAAACACTGTTTTAGTTAAGGTCCGTCTGTCTCCGCGTAACTTTGTTCATGTACGCCTTGGTCTCATTTATCGCTGGCTATTTTGCGCTTGTCATTTAGCACTCACGTTTACTGCTCTAGTTTTCAATTCCGTTAAAATTCCTCGTAGTTATTTCTTCTTGTTCATCACTAGACTAAATACCAAACAGTTTGGTAGAACATTCACCTTAACAACAGTGTTCCACAATTCCTATAGTATCGCTCATCTCTGATTTCCCCTAATTGGTGTCATTCGAATAGTTAGAGTCACGCACTTTTAGTTGGTCGCCTTGGTGGCCGCAACACCGCTCACTAAGAAGAATTTATATTCTCCGACATAGTCTGCATGGTTCTTTTCTATTATGCATTCTTCTGTGTTCATTCTATTAGCCCTCTGAAGATGTGTACTTCACACTGATTCGTGTGCTTGATGTAAACACTTCAAAACAAACACCAGGTTGTAAGACTTCTATTTTTCAGACAGAGTTTTCTGACCTGCCAACATCGGTGTTCGTTACCGTGCAGTGCATCCTTCGTTCTGTATTTGGGAATAGTATTAAACCATTTTCTGGTTTACATTGTTGCAAATGATCAGTGTATTTCACTTCAAGTCAGGACTACTGTTTTCACCAACATCCCGAAGAACATAGCTCACTTGTCAAAAATGACCCGCTTAAATACTACTGAAGCACAATCCTATCGGATATATCCCACTTTTTCAAACCCATATGCTCTTGGAGAGTGTCAGCGCTTAATTGTCAAGCGTGAGCCAGAAAAGTGAGCAAACTAAACTCCACATACGTTGCCACGAAGAGGCAGCAATTTCTAAGGACATCTTGACAAGGCCGTATCCAGTAGTGGTCATTTGGGATATGTTGACAGCTGGCTTTAGGAATGACCAACAATGAGGGAAACCTGTCAGAGTAAGTATATTTTCAATTTTCAACCCAGTTATTAATAGGATTCTTTGGCTTGCTTTGAAGCATTGTAAGGATTACCACAAGGTTTTGAGAACGTTTTCATAGGCTTTGTGAGAACATAACACAGTGACATGTCATGCGGGATATCTGGATGCTCAAATACTCTTTTTAGCTTCCATTCAGACTAGGTCTTGCTGGACTTATTAAGGGTGCCATGGGCCACATTTCATTGTCATTTAGGATAACCACCCCACTAAAATTCAGCTATGATGCGCCTTCATTCGGAAATCAGGTAAAAGTTACCTGTTGCACACCCGTGCGGCGTCGGCTGCAACGGTATGACAATCAGTCTAACACGCTGTGCATGAATGTGAAACAGTTACCAACTGGAAGCACGCAATCAGCTCAGCCGAAGAAGCCGACCATTTGTAAATAATTTTATAGTTTACATGTAAAGGAAGATTTAAACTGTTTCAATTCAATGCAACCCGTAAAATCACCAGGTTCGTTCCTATTTTCATTCTTCTTCAGTCAGTCAGTCAATTAATCGTCGATCCGCACCAGAAATAGCAAATTCCGTGACAAACCAATCACACACAAAGGTTAATCTACAGATGGATTTTCAGAACAATTATGCCTATTGCTATCGTTCTGTTTACTGTCTACTGTTCTGTGTTAACTTTTAGATAGGTAATGGCCCTACGTATCGTTTCGCATGTACAGTACTTTATATTTTCAATAACTCCTATGCAGTAGTTGTGTTCGCGTCACTAACATAATGTTCAAATTAATTCAAATGATGTTGCAGCAAAACCTAACTTGTTTACATATTGATCCGGCTTCTGGTCTGCTTACGTAGTCGTTGGGCGATACTACATGATTCTGTAACTCAGTTTTACGCCGTCATGCCACTATGTTTGTCGCAAAGTTCAGATACCACCTAATATCTTAGCAAACCTTATCTCTTTGACATCACATGGCCGATGTATCGCAGTGGTCATTCAAATTACCAACAAACACTCTGTGAATTCAAATCCTAATTTATTGTGACCATTCTGATCCTGGTAACCTTTCCGTGTTCCACTCATTCAACGTACTGTCACAGGGATTCTGGTTAGGTAAGCCTTTATTCACACAGGTTATTCACTTCTCATAAGTGATCACAATCGTTAACGTATTTTGGTCTACGGCGTACACAGACGGTGCTACATGTGGTACTAACGCAACTGTTTAAATGCACTCGTCAATAAAATGAACTGCATTTAAATGTTAGAAAGTGGTCTTCTTCTACCTGCATAATGGAGAAGGTTACGCTTCGGTTCAAATTCAAGAGCAATCTAAATTGATTTATTCCGTTTATAACAGCAAAGTCACTTGAAACTGCAATACAACTGTTTGTGAAACTACCAGCTCGTGATCCATTATCACATCCACCCAATCAAATCATTCTATATCAGCGTTACTCCAAATTCCATTAGTACAGAGGCCATCTCATCAGCAGAACAAAGTTTGCTGACTTGTTACATGTAAAGTTTAGCATGGGATAAGAAAGTCCTCTGATATCCATTTTTGCAGCTACTGTCAACTTGTCTTACGGGTGGGTGACAAAATCTAATTTCGAAATCCCTGAGCTCCCAGCCTGGCTTCGTAGCTCAGCTGGTAGAGCATTTGGCGCGTTGTGCTATGCTCTTTTTGTCAGTGGCTCGAATCCAGCCTATGCCCTGGTTTTTCACAGTTGGGTCTCATCTAAAATCATTAGTCAGCCAAACTAATTATTAGTAATACAAAAGACATATAGACCAGCGGTGCCGGTCACGTTGATAGTGGTCAAATTCCAGTAATCTCACGCGGTGTTATTGGAAATTAATTCGGCGTGTCCAAGGGTTGTCGGGTTTAGCTGAGATCTTTCAACTTGACGTATTAGCTCGGAATTTGTTATTTCGGTCAAAAAAATGAATTAATATCAAAATGATAGATAAAGCTAAGGCAACTTCACCTACTACCAAAGTTGTACTGAGGTTTAGGAATTATCAGACATCTTGCTATCTGACAGTTCTGCATGGATCGAAGAATTATTGAAGACACCCTAGATGATCTTGAGCAGAATTAATGAAGTTGGTCCTTCTAATGGTTGTTTTCCAGAAAAGTCTGTTGTGCGTACACAGTTACCGCTAAAGTTGTGTTAAATGCTAACTGCAACTTTTATTCGTTGGTTCTCTGCTCGGCCGCAGGTGAACCTTAAACACACAAGTATGTAAACTAGGAGTAGAACCGCCAGATGAGATCATCTTGGGTTTTTGCGTCTGCCTTACAACTACTCTTTAGATCTACTCACACAAAGTACCTATTCTTTCGGTTATCATCCAGTGCTTTAAGTGCCAAAATGTTCTTGCCGTAAAGAGTATTATCATGGGTAATTCACAGACCAGGTTTTCTTGATTAGTTTCCGAAGTTTCTTTGATTGGTAGGCATATGTTAACCCAATCGCCACGTTTCCTGCTTGAGTAGACGGCAGTGACTAAATTATATCAAGTAATGCAAACGCTGAGCCGGTATTTCACCCCTCAGTTTTAATGTACCAGTGAGTCTGAGTTAGGTTTGTTCATGCTTACTAGCGTTAACTGAACAGAAACGCGGACGTTTTGCTAACCGGTTTTTAGCATACCGACCTGTTTTCGGGAGGTGAACTATAATCATTTACCAGGGGGGGCTCAAGAGCTTCTCGGTCCTCCTTCAATCTTATGCTGGCCTGCTAAAATTATGAAGCGTCTAAGCACGGACTGAATGTGCTTGTTTTTTTCTGTGTCCGAATGTTTGTGTCCTATCTGTTGACAAATCCCGCCTGAAGAAAATGGTGTATGCAAGTACCTGTATGCGTGCACATAGGTTGGATGAAGGGGGAAAATTTCAATGAATCTATGGAAGAAATTGCTGTAATTAACATGCGTATTAGTTTGTAATGCCTATGGATACATTCTGACCCATCTTGGTCACTTTTGTCTTCAATAAGAAGAGAAAAACCCAACAAAATCTTAATCGGATAATAATGGCGGGGACAGCCGGGGATCGAACACAGCGTGAACTACGGGTTCTATCCCTTGAACCAGCCTGAAATAAAACGTCCAAGTGTAGTGCTTATGCAACCTAAATGGGTTCACTTACGTCACGCACACACTCCGTGGCGAAGCTATATTCATGCAGTGTTTTACCAATGCACTTTCCAGAAAGCTGTACTTATCCCATCTAGCTATAGTTTGAGCTCGGAGAAACAGTAAGGAAATCTTCCAGAAAGTCCGCAACAATTAACTACAGTTACTTTAACAATGAAGACCTTCCGGGTACACTTTATTGTTTCGAATTTGAAATGTCAGTACATTGTTTCAGCCTCCTGTTCGCCAGTGAGTTACGACAGATTGAATTAGTATTGTTGGACTGTTACCGTCAAACTTCCCTCACGCTTTTTCGCCCTAAACCCGGAACTCGTCAAATGACTGTAGAACAAGTAAGTCCTACAATTTCTTAGTTCGGTTTGGATCGTAATCACAGGCGGGTGTTCAGGGCACCAGTATTCACATTCTCGTAATTTGTGACCTTTAACTCAGTCGTCATTCAAAGTAAACTTTCATGTGATGAAAGTCTGTCGCTTGAATTCTCATTACTCGTTTGAAGTGTTGATCAAGGTCAAACGAAATGAACTGCTTTGCACTTATGAATCTCACAATACCAGCCCTATACCTACAGGTTAGATCAATGTACCAGAGCCTGGCAGGCAAGAGGGCTGAAGGACAGACTGAAGATTTTTGTCGTCAGCTCAGACTTATGTGGGTTAAGCGTCCGACGGATTTATTTTTGGTAACTCCTAGAGTCAAGTACACTGGGGAAAATTGTTAATGCTATTTATGACTGTCGGTCGAAGCAAGTAAGAAATGACCTACCGAAGCCGAATATCAATGAGCAGTGTGTAGTCAATTACGACTGAGTTTGATTTCTTTGCAACATACTGAGAACAATATTATGTATAATGTTAACCTCCGAAAATGAGAAAGCTACTTGTGCAGGTAATTAAAAATATACCCCAAATCAACAATTGTCATCATTGTGTTCACATGTTATTCGTTTACTTTCTCTGAATCAAATTCAACGTGTTTATGCACACGTAAAATTATGTCTGGCTTTCGCCGGTTCATCCTGAGACGCCAGTTGAACAAATGTGAACATTTCATATTTAGACGGAAGTGAAGTTCATCTTTTCTTAGATTTGGTTGCCTCTGGAGATGGACCCCCCAAGAAATGATTGACAGCAGTAACCCCCTCCCCGAATGGAAATTTTTGAATGTTTGGACTTTCGAAATTTCCGGGAGCAACGGAATCAACTAAAACAGGTGAATAGTTCTTTAACAGATAGTTGCCGAAGCAAGTTATCGTATAAAGAATTAAACAATGGCATTTCATCTTACCTTGAGACCAGACTACTTACGTTGCTTTAGAATCTACAATTATAAAAACTGTGTTTACTCCTTTAGCTACGTTCAACCGCATAGCTCGTTTTGTGGGACAGCCTGTTTTCGTGCCATTTTACGTTCATCAAATACTTTTTGAGTGCACTCTCGTTTTCGAGGAAAATCTACGGTGCCTGTCAACAGTTTGAATTGCTGGGCGTGAGAAGTGGTCGTGGGAGTTCGTGAACTACTCACGACGGTCACTTGTTTCACCCGGTTCATTATTTTATAAGCATTAAACAGATTTCAAAAGTTTGTCACTGCAGTGAAGAGTAACAACATTATTTGGTGAGTAATCTAAGTTTGCAAACTCCATTGAAATTAGTGAGCAACATAAAAATGATGTTTGCAGTGGCTTATAGATTTCAATTTATTTTCAAGTTGACCATCACTCACATTTGATCGCAGCGTTCGCATTCAGATAGACTTTCCAGCCAGCCTCTTTCGAAAAGATGCACTAGACTCGAGTTTCGCTCTCATTAGAGCTCAACAGTAGTGCATATCCTTGCCACGGCCATTCAATGATCAGGCAACCGTGTTCACCACCGCGCCATTCGCCTCACATTAGGCACGACCGGATTATCAAATCTGAACGCTCAAATACTCTCGCTTGTGAGCAATGATCAGGTTGCCCGATCGTCTCGAGAGGAGACACAGTTACTGTCTGTTAACTCCAATCGATATCCCCGCGATTAGGACTTCCGAGACAGGTCGAGATCACAGAACTCATTAAACCTGCAAGGCGATATTTCAATTTATTCAACTTTTTGAGTATATCAACCAAATTGTTCAGTTTACAACCACATTACTGTTTGCTATGACTTGAGTTAGCCATATTAAAACTGCATCATTACTAAAAGCAGTTAGAATTTACCCCCTTCTTTTATAACCTAATTTTTTAAAACATTGAATTTAACTAATAAAACCGATTTTTCAGTACTGAAATTTTCTGTTTTACTACTTGCTGAGTTGTGCCACCCGATTACAAAAATGTGATCGGTCTTTCAATACCTATAATTTCTATAATGTTTTCAATTTGTCTGTTAAATTTTTATAGGTGGATTAATACAGTAGTGTTTCGTACACTTCTTGGATTTGATGAAATGGCATTCTGTTCTCCAAAGATTTTCTGTGTCCATATAAACGTCATGTCACACGATTGTATGAAATATGTATCATCCTTATTTTAAAGATTTTCTCAGTTTTCTCGATCTACAAATTACAGAAAATAAATTAGTGATATTTTCTCATTGCCAAAGCCACTACCCATGACAAAAATGTGGAATCTGTAGTTTTTATGTAAACGCCGAGGAGGTTTGAGATAAAACAATTATATTCATATACGGAATGTGTTGTTGTTGTATAAATTGTATAAATTGTATTCAGGTTAGCTGAAAATATACTATTACCAAGCAAAGATTGGAAACAAAAACGGAATATTACGTTGTGAATTTCAAACTGTAGGCTCGGGATTATAAGGCAAGTATAGTTTAACAATAAAGCGGCCTAGTTTCTGAGAGCAAAAGCAAATGCTTCAACTTCGTACAATATGATCATTCATTCAACGTTCCAAATCGCTTCGAGGTTCATTGTTTTTATTGGTTACGCCACTTACACTACTCGTAAATACCCACAAGAATTATTTGGCATTTGTCTGATAGCAGAGCACAATATCTCCCATGTTTAATAACATAAGCGAAGGGGTAGCTCAAACTATCTCCTCGATTACGGAAGATCACAATAATAACTGACCATCAATTAAGGTGATCTAATTCCCGTCTTAAGCAGTTTCTTATGGAACAAATCAGTCATCAGGATTACCTAGCTTAAAACACGATAAGTGCACAAAGATGCTCGGCATGGTTGTCAGCATCTTCATCTGCTACATTTGATCGTTTTATAGGCAACCGTCTTTTTCATTAATACTTCAATTTCAAATCGGTCCTTCCACTTATTATGCTTTTCGTGTTCATGTCTGCTTGAACCGGCCAAACGCGCTTCTTTTTTCTATGGCTGACATACCAATCGTTTAGTGTTGCCGATCGACGGTGCAGCGCTGCCTGTATAACGTCAAATCTGGACGCAACTCGCCGATTCACTTCTTGCATTCTACGAGCCTCATCTCAGTTTTTCGACTGAATCTTTGTTGCTCTTATCAGATTTTTGAGACTATTTTTGTCTGTCGTTTCATGACCCTGCGTGCCACGTTTAAGATTTGGGTTTGGATTAATGCTGATCATAAAAACACGTAAATTTGAGGATTGCATATTTCAAACTAATATCAGTAATCGTCTTGAAACCTGGTATAAAACCTTGTCTTTTTTGCAACTCCCCGCATCTAACACACAAAATTCATCAGTCTTTGGATCTGACTGACAAATCTCCAAATTTGTTCGTCCACATTGAATGACTCATCAATGCCAATCATCCAATTTGTCAGTTGACGGAATATAACTGAAGTCACGTAAAACTGGACCAAAGCTTTTTTAGTTAACTCGAATCGGCATTACCAAATATCTTCTACCTAAACGCTTGAACACGCCAGGTTTCAGTTTAAGCATTGAGGGCTTTTGCAGCTGAAATAATTAGCCGCTACAGCTGCAGTGGTGAATGCCTGTCAGTGGCGGACTGAGAAAATTAGTGCTTCCAGGGGATGTTGAACAATAGCACATGATGTATACCTCGCCCACTGCGTCCCCCACTTGTTTTGTATGGTGTATTAAATTTACGTAACAAGTAAAAGTGGCCCTAGTTGTCACTCAGGCAGTTATAACTAACCCCGCACAAAATCTATTCAGGTGACTCATCTGTCCATCGCCAGCTAATTCCTTGGATAATCTAATTCGCCTAGTGACACAACTGCATATTTCCGTATATCTAAAATATTAGTTACTTTATTTGGTGTTCACCTTGGCCATACTGGCGTTGCACGCGCGAACATTTCATTTGAGATCAGCGTTTCACATTCGCCACTGTCACGCCTACGCATACTTGTTTTTGATACGTGTAAACAGGTGCTTCTGCTCATAGCACAAATGTTGTCTCTCTAACCCTCATTAAAACTCTCTCTCAAAGTGATGCTTCCAAACGGGGACAGAGCTATTCATGTTGGTTTGTCAGTTAAAAAGTAGCCGACGGAAAATTTCACTAAAATGTGATTTTTTTTACTATGTTTAGGTTGTTTGATTAATTCGATCCAACTGATTCTTTCACTTTGCCAAGTTGTTTTGTCTCAGTCTAGTGGCCAGTGCATGAACAGTTGAGTTGAGCATAAAAAATTAATTATTCCGCCTGCGTGTCATTTGATCAGACGTAACAGTGTAATAGGAATGTTGCTGAAAAGAAACGACAGTCTTTTGACAAGGTTTTCTGACGGACTGAATAAAAGATAAGTACACTTGGACAGCAGAACAGCTGGTCATTCAAAGTTGCCTCGGAAAAATACGGAGATATTTACTGGTTTACAGGAATCCCTCAACATACCGAGTTTTGAAACAGTTGGTTTCCTTCAAAAATTTGAACGCAGCAGTACGAAGAGGGGCAATGGTAGAAGCTAACATTTCATGTTGCTCCTTCAGTAGCCAGCAACAATAATCAGGAATACATATACAATTCTAATAAGATGCGGACGATGCAAAAAAAACAGCAAATGAGGCAGAGGACAACAAGACGCAACTGTTCAGTTTATAAGAGTCTAAAACTTACATATAACTCCTTTTTTAAATAATGTTGGTTTGAGACGGTTAGTCGCCACCGCTCCAGCGGAGCGCAGAAAACGCGAATTAGTCTGGCGTATCGTGACTCTGGCTGTCTATTCTAGAATAATCCGATGATCATTAACAACAGATGAAACCGTAAGCTTGCGTGAACCCTGGAGGAACAAATTAGACTGCGCAGTCACATCTTGAGCCCATCTCGGCAGATGCGTATCCCCTCAAAGTCCAAGCACCTACCGTTTCTATCGATGTGACTTTCACCGTAGTTGCATAAATTGATAAAGTGTGAGTTAGTGTCAATATGTAACTGTCCCTTCATTGGAGGCAACCGTGGATCGCGAGCTCGGTTGATGACTAGGACTTCAGCCGCACTGTCGGTTCACTTCATCGATTCGACGAAACTTCTTGTGTTTCGAAAAGAAGAGCCATCACCATCCAGCTGCAGTTCGCTGTAGTATTCCCTCTTCCTACCAGTTAAAACTTTGTCTACTGCCATTCACTGCTGGTTATGTCTACTGAGAAATCTCAACGAATACCCACTGTCCTGCAACGTGAACCTGGAGACTCGAAGTTCGTCGGCGAGAGATTACAGTGAAGAAATACTTCTGCTGCGCGTGAATATTGTTACCATTAAATCCCACTTGTTTTCTACTGGTGTGAAATGGGAGTTGGCTCGCGATACACAGACCTTCCCACTGATCCATCATCCTTGCGACTGATCAGGATATCTGAAAATGGTAGGCATTCATCCTTTTCTAGTTCACAGTTGACAAACGTGTACGTCAAGTGCTCAAACGTTTGACAGCCTAATAAATCGTTTACGTAAATTGCTTAAACATTAGGATGCTATATGCGTAACGTTAGTACAATGTTAGCGGCAAAATGTCTCTATTTATTCATATATCACCAACATGAAAAATTCAGCAAGCACTTGTCCTAATGATCTCTCCAAGACAACTTCCTCTATTTCTCAACAGAGTGTATTCTGAAACTCAAGGGTAAAGTTCTCTAAGCACAGTAATTGGGACACATTCAACTGACCCGCGTTGTTGAACTACAAAGCTTACCGTTTTATCCTCAGATTTCATTGGCGTCCATTTGGACATTTTTGGATATCTGCCTGTCCATGTGTTATACAGTGGCATGCTGTTGTTATCCGTCTTAGGTTATCGAGAGGTAACGAGTTCCACTCTGCGGAAAGTGTATGGAAGATTGCTGTTGGGACATTGTACATACGAAACCCAATTCCATCGTGGGATCCCAACAGAGTTTATCATATCTAGTCGTCGGACTCCAGTCTCAACTGTCAAACGATCGAATACTTCGGAAGTGTTCGGTTGCTATAATCACAAAGACAACGGAAGAATCATAGTCACAGGACTTTGATGGATCCAGACGCTCACAGTGTTGCCCTCCATGGTGTTGAAGTGCTCCAAGATGAACAGCTTAGAGAGTCTCTTTCAGGAACACGGAACATATCGGGACCAACTTGGTAAGTACTGTGCAGTATTCAAAGAAAGGGTATATACTTGCCTTCAGTACGGTATTCCCCTTACAAAATCTCTGTTCATGAGGGCAGCCGCACGACAACCAGCGTTGTAGAAACGATACTCGGTACATCAAAATAAACTGGCCTATACCCTACAATGACTACTTTTACTCTTCTCCGTCAACTTCGTGTTGTGTACTAAGATTGTTTACATCACTGTTAATCTTTTTAAAGCATGAGGACCGCATTCCCAAGTGGGATCATTCTAAACTATGCGCCTGCAGAATGTTAGTTTGTGCTGTCGAAGAGTTTGAGGTGTACGACTGACACGCGCCAGTAATGCACGTTTTTTGGTCATCCCTCAAGTTGTATACGGTCCGGTTCTATCCTCGACTTAGATTTTATAAAGCTTCACAGTGTCCTTGGAAAGTGCCTTTGTAGAAATAAAAGTTGCAACCGCTCTCATTTATTCAATTTCAGCAATGAAAAGACTAGACATGACATGCGCTATTTCGCTACGAACCGCACACCACAAATGGATACCATAGATTGGAATCGGTTTCGAGTAAAGTACTGCTTCCTACGAAAATTTATGTCTGGATGAGCCGGTCGAACATAACTGGCATGGAGTACGAAAATGAAGACTGCTTGCTTGGATGGATGTGAAGAGTCAAAGTAGTGTTCGATCGGCTATGCACGAGTTTAAAACGAGTACATTCTCTGCATTTTCTCGCCTCCAAAATTGCACACTGCAACTTCACCGGACGCATATATTTATAGTTACACTCAGCTAGCAACGGGGAGCATTCGAGCACCTGAATCTGGGTTCAAGAAAGAGCTAAAACAATCCCGTAGTCACCTGGAGTCAAGGGGTTTACAGGAGATAGCCGATGTTTTTAATTTGCAACCTGAAAACAACTACACAACTATGAGGCCTTGTCTACAACAAGAGAGAAAGGGCTTAAAACTAATCATGATTAAAGCAAGAAATGCACATGTAAAGACATATTCATGGACATTTTTGTTCACTTAATTCCTAAACAAATTACTACACCAAACGGGATTTCTTGTAACAGTCATAAACATGCTGCCATTAGATATACTGCTGTGTCAGCTCGTAACGTTGAGGGTAAACGGTGTAGTCTCACGTGGAACGAAAGAAAACCGGAGAAATACGAGTCATTTCTGCTTTTGAGATGAGTGCGAAATCAGTCGGAAGATTTAGACAAAGAAACTATTTCCAGTGTTTGAGAAAAACAATCCAACAGTAACATCGTGCATTGTACTACTACTAGACAATTTTGCAACTCAACCAAATGTGCAAATTTCTCAACATTAGACAGATGGTACTGTCAACGAACTTACTATCCAATCTATAACTGTAGAATGTGGGCAGTACTCACATAAACTGAAGTACAATAAAGCTACAAGCTTCAACAGTCAGGTTTGGTAAACACGATGATTGAAGTAATTCCGGATAACAGCTTATTCTGATGGACACTGGGCTGTTGACTTTTGGTTAATTTCTATGGAGGGCTGTCTTGGGTAGATGTGTTTCGAATGCGCGGAGGATCTAACATATTAGTAATACTCCGAAAGTGTGTCTTCGTCGAAATATAATGTCACGAGAACGACAGAATGTTCGTTATAGGTTATAGACGGCGTGATCTTCATCAAGTGTATAGTTAAGCTTAGGACAACGCTATTTCAAATGATCCGTCACGTGATCCGTCTTGAAACAATCTAATCCTGGGTACAGTAAGTAAGATTTAGGAAATGCATCCTTCTTTTCACTCAGCTGACGCACCCAGTGCGTTGAGGAAACCTATGCAGACTGGGAAAATAGAAAACCCAAATGGGGGAAGTTCGAACGAATGAAAATTTTGCTGTACTCAGTGAGTGGGCGAAGCTTCATTTACCGTTAAACGAAATCAGCATCCAACCATCAAAGGTTGCCGAAATCCTGAATACTTCAGTTACCGCTTAGTAAGAGCATAGTAACCTGATTAATTGTAGGTCTGAAATTTTCGATCTATGGGTGTGGCTTCATAGCTCAACTGGTAGAGCGCTTGCCGCGTTGAGGCATGCTGTCTCTCGCTGGTTCAAATCCAGCCGAAGCCCTGAATTTCCACAGTTGGGTCTCATCTATAATTGCAAAGAGTTTGACAGATTTTCACTTCAGAAAAGTCCCCGTTAAACCGAAACTAGCATCACGAACAGCAATCGCAAATACAGCAAACGTTCTATCACATGATAGTATGTTTCGCCTAGTCATGAATGTACGACAGATAAATCTGACATTTGGGTTATACATTTTGGCTCCGTTGTTCGGATGCTGAGTCACCTGCCTCGTTTGAGTGTGCCGTTTCTGTCACTGGTAAAAGAAACGTGGGTTTCGATGACGGTAAGAACCAGCTATATGTTTGCAAGGATCAGTAAGCATTGTATTTTTCAAGATGCACAGACATTAGTGTTGAGACCCAGCTGTGTATTGCGTCGAATAATCTTTGTCCATATGACAGCTGACTGGTGCAGTATACTGGATTGTTAACTCGAAACCTGCCGTACACTAATATAGACAGCTAACAGTAGGTTAGCGATCGTATGTCATCTTTCAAGCTCCCAATCGCGTACCCAGTCATTAGGGGAGGTGCTGACTAATCAGGTTCAGTGAAGTAACGTAATTCTTGTCTGACTACGTTAGCATGATTGATGAAGCTGTGCGTTGGGATGTTGGAGGAAGTTATTTTGTAAATGCCATTAAAATCACAGTTGTAATTCGAAAACTTTTTTGAAAAGTTAATCAATTTTTGTTGCTGGTTGGAATTCAGACAGCATCGTTGTTGATTTGTTACACTCTGCTGTGATAATCAGTTGACAGTTTGATTTACTGAAATATGTTTTGCATGTCTTATCACAGGTTGTTGAAGTGTCTGATTTTTTAAGTTCAACTTATAACAGAACCAATATTTTTCCTAACGTAGCACAACTTCATCTGTTTTTTTCAAATCACAAATCATATTGGTAGATTGTTATATTCCACTAATCGAGACGATAATCGCCTTACTCACTAACCGTTCATTATGTTTTGTGCAGTTGAAGTTAAGTCGTTCGTTTATTATCCCTATTCACCGCCTTTATCCGTTCCATTATGAATGAAAACATTTTGCTCATTAGAGTTATATCGAATCAGTAACAGTTTTCTAGTAATCACAAAGCGGACAATTTTTTTCAGTGGCTCACTAAATCTTGTCAGCCTCTGAAGCAATTTCCTGTTTCCTGTGGACCTCTTAAACCGTTCTCCTATCCAATGTGCAGTTCCCACGCGATTAAACTAACCCCAGCCTTGCTCCTTTCTGGTCTAACGGTTAGAATGTCTTTGTTACGCTGTTGATCCTGGTTCTGATCCGACTGCTGCCTCTTTTTAGACTGTGTTCATTAAATTATTTATTTTCCATCTGTTACTATGCCTTATTCAGCATGCTAGCGCGAATGATTTTCGCCATAGTTATTGCTGTGTTTGATACCGTATTCAGTCATTGTCCACATTGCTGTCTTCAACCTTTGATGCTTGGAAAGGTCTATCTAACAGCGTTATTTGCTGTTGATCATTCCTTTTACCGGCATCGATCAGTTGTTATCACCTGGCAGTATGTCCACGTTCCATCGACTACGTCTCACCAATCAGTTCCGAAGTCGCGCGAATCACGCACAACGTTAGGAGCAAGTTGTAATACTCTATGTTTCAATCACCTCGGGTGGATTGCCTCAGAAGTGTTGTAAACGAATGGCGATGTGTGAAACAGTGCATTCTCTTCAGAACTGCTATCGGTCTAACAAATCTAGCTGAAGAGCGAACATTTCAGCAAACATGTTTCGACGAACAACCATTGCCTAACGAGTATAG
Source organism: Paragonimus westermani (assembly GCA_008508345.1). Classification (NCBI taxonomy): domain Eukaryota; kingdom Metazoa; phylum Platyhelminthes; class Trematoda; order Plagiorchiida; family Troglotrematidae; genus Paragonimus; species Paragonimus westermani. The sequence continues at coordinate 66,418 of QNGE01002791.1, read as the reverse complement.
CAGTTCAGTGTTGACTGTGAACTAGCGAATCTCAGATTGCTGGGGATGTCTTGAGTTTTTGAAGTGAGAAATATTCTAACGTGTGCTGGGGACAAAAGTGAATTTAGTGTCCTGGAAAGATCTTGAAATATTCCGGCCTGATTCCACTTGCGAATGAATGTGCTTGTTGCGATGTTGAAGCTTATACCCCATGTGTTAAGTTTCCTCATAAACGTTCTAGGTACCATCCACGCTCTTGGCTCACAAGTCCTCTTGGTGGTAGAAGTTCATGTTGGTCCCACAAACACGTAGACGTCATAGAGAAGATTCAAAGACATTTTGATTCGTTAGTACCTGTGCCAATGACAGCCTTAATTTGCCTGTGTTGAGAATGCGATTCAGCGCCAAATTTGCGAAGGTCCAGTAGTTTTTAGGACTGCTTTACGCAGAAAAATCATTTGGATTCTTCTGCAACCTCATAGAGTTATTCACAAGGAGGGCCTGTGACTAGAATTGGGTTGACCCAACCACTTTCCTCACACAAACGACTTATATGAACGTTCCTTTTGACGGGTTTTGGGATACGAGACGGAAGCTAGTGAATGATTCCACGTTAATTGAAATATCAGACCGCTAGTTCTTCTTCACACAACTGTCGGTTCATGCATATTTCGGGTTTCTCTAAACTGCGCTTGTCACACTCACGCCCGAACAAATCAGCACGTCTTTTGTGTCGATTAAGCCCAAGTATTCTACTGAACTTCGGTTAGCGTTACTGTAATCAAACAAGTGGAGTTATTAACTCTCATTTCAGTATCTCTACCACATTATTTATGCCTAGAATCAAGCGGCATGTCACCTTGTATGAAGATGCGATTCAGTAAAATGTTTAACATCAGTATGGAGGTGCTTTCAGTGGTTTTAACGCAGGTGATTGTAACCGGACCTTTGAAATCTGATGAAGCGGTTGGCTCTAGTCAGAGTTTCAGCACTGGGCGCTGTTCAACACTACGGTGAATTGATTTGTTTTGGTTAAATAAATGAGTAATCAGAAAAATATCCTCGAAGATATTTTGAATGTCGAGTGCCATTTTTTCATCAACACTTTACAGGAAAATGCCTACCTGGAAAGAAACTCTGTGAGAAAAACAAGATTACCACATCATCGTCATCACTGGAAATGGAAACAATCTCTGTTCAACTAGTTTTCGTTCAGTGGAAAAATGACTACCGAACAGCAGCCACTTGAACAAACTGTCGTTGTCACAGTAGTGAAGACCTAGGTTTATAGACAGTCTTAAGGATAGACTACCCGTCCACAACCGGTCAAAAACTTGCATTCTTCCAATTGCTTTTGTATGGCACAGCACATCAGGCGAACGAATCGACGATTGTCCAAAAGGAATAATGATCAATACCCAGTCTAGCTCAGAAGCATTTTGGATCGTACACAAAGTTCAAATGAATCAACCCAAAGTGTTGAAGTAACGGATTTTGGTAACAGTTATCTGTTTACCCGATCTAATTTTTTTGTTCATGAGAGCAATTTGTTCAGAAGCTGCAACTCAAACAGTCTTCAGTATCTACTACGCCTCGGAAACTCACGTACACACAGACAACCGACCACACTTGTGGAAGTTAAACAGGTTTGTTGCCATGGTCAATGAGTAATTACATCTTTGTTTGTGTTGATAAGCGTGTGGTTTTTGTGGCTTTGATCCTAACCAAATGAACAGTTTGGTTTCTTTTTTAACATTGTTCACAACCCTTTTGACCGACAACGAACTATCTGAAACGCATGCTGACCACACTGTGGATCATTCAAATAAATGCAACTTGTTATCTTAGTGGTTGAGTACATCATTGCATTCAGGTTTAACATGTTCTAAAAGGCCTGTAGTTGAGTTTGATTTAAAAGTGTGGATGGATTTCATACGTGAATTGTGTGTGTCCGACACTGTGGACTGGACGTCCTGGTGATAGTTAACCAAAATGAGAAAGTTATAAAACCTCAGCGATTTGTATGGGGCTGTGTGATACTTCTTGGTGTCTTTCGTCGCGCCCTTATCATCCGGTTGTTGCAACATATAAAGCGAAAACTCTCTGTAAGCCTTACTGAGTCAAAAAGTTTTTATTCAAATGCACCAAATCATTGTCACGAATTCGAACATCACACGTGGCGACCTCGTTAAGGATTGATCAACTCTACGCGCAATAATCAGCTGAACTGATTAATTTCTCCTTGTCGTCTATCGTGCTCATAACTGATTTCTCACCCGACTAGTTTCACTTTTAATCATTTTCGCTTTGGAGTTTCAAAAGATTCCTAGGCTGGAAGTATGAGAAGACAATTAACTGGATTTTGATCTGGTACCGTTGCGTTTCTGGCGTTCAGCAGAGTCCGCAGAACAGTATTGGTGTGAACAGCGCGTGCGAAAATTGTGCAAATAACGTAGCTATTATCTGCCTACTGATCGAAATTCATCAAAAGCTAATGATTTTGTGATTGTTTTTGTCGCTAACCGTATGACCATGCCCGGCAAACCCCATTCGCACATCCAGTGAGTTGAATGGCACATGATGCAGTCAGGAAGCCATATATAACATGTGGCGTTTCACATGGTGGGTACTGTGGCCAATGTTTGCTAAGTATGTAGGTATCATGCATAGCCACAACCAAAAAATTAGAATGAGCGCCCAACGAGTTGTAACCACCAGACACTTCTTATCTATGCTGCTATGACTGCTGTTTTACTTACCCAGTGTATCCAACAGTCCGCCTATCACCTTCTATTAAACATCATTTATAAAAAACGTCTATTCACAGTTGAAGGGGGACGGCATTTTCAAGTTGATCGTGCCTCGTCTAACTGAAATGGATCATATAACGTCTTGTTCTTCCGTTCTCCCATAAGACAAAACTCTTAGATAGCCACGATTATCTGAAGAGATTATCCAGGTATGTTAAGCCCACGGTGGGGGTCAACAGAATGTTTGTATACGGTTTAAAAGTATGCAATTGGTCAGTTCAGATAAATTTTAAATCCCATCCATTAACGTTGTGTTCATCGAGATTACTAGGATTGGCCAGTAAGAACCTTTGTAAAAACGATGTATGGCTTCAGAAAAAAACGACCATTTGTGCAACAAGATGTTGAACAACGATTAGATGATACATACGTCGCTCTCATTAACGAGCATAATTGTCCTGAGAGCGTTGAATAGTTTTTTCGGCTAGCATGTTTCCAGTGTAGTGTGGGGCACTTTAGTTTTTAGTAACGAGTGAAAGATAAAAACTGTTCACCAACCTATTCTATACCTTATTGATCTGTTGTGTTATCACTACATTAACAAACTATGTTTGTTGCGACAAAACTCCCTCCCCTCGTGCAGTTGGAGACGGAACGTGGAGCATTGCTCCCTGGATTTTGTTTCGCTTGAGAAGATATCAAGTGCAAGCCGGTTGGGTCTCGTAAAATTGTTTTTTTAGAAAGGAGCGTTTCATCTTGTAACGATCTTCCTTGATGATATTTAACAATGCGCTACAGCATATTATGAAGTGTTGTACCCCAGCTTCCCTACCCGAGACATACAGTAACAGTGGATTTAGGAGTATCATTATGTGCTAACCCAGTAACCTCAAGAAGATTGTCCAACTGTGCGAAACAGTTGTTGACGACCTAACCAACATTGTTTGGACTTTGTGAATTACTTGACACTGTTTAGTTACACATCCTACAAAGCTCAAATCAGCTCACCCGATCAGATGGAACGACGAACATCCTGTTGAAGGCTCTCACGCAGTTACCAAATATCTGTTAAAGGTCAGCCATCACATGGATCTGAGAACGTCATCCGTGGTAATCAGCTTGTCACTTTTATCAATTATTCAACTCTTCGGCTGTCCCATTGACTTCTGTACATCAGTGACATATTTATTCCAAAAAGACATTGGGTACGACGTTGAGAGCAATTTGGTCTCAACAAAGGTTTGAAAATAGATAATTCACACGGTTTTGCTTCTTTATAAAACGTGTAATTTTATGCCATATTTGTAGTGTTTCCCCACAATCTGTGCAAATACCGAGAACGTAAGGAATAATTACGTCTCAAGAAGTGTGTGTGTGAATGGGCAAGTTGTACAAATCGTTTATGCAACTGTCTGCAGCTCAAAAGTTACCAGTTCAAACCTAGGAACGCAACATAAAAGATACGTCGGTAAGCAAGCAGATCTGGACCTCCAAATTTAACTGTGCTCTTGACGTCGGAAAATAGGTTGGGGGTTCGCTGTCAAATGTATCCTAAAATATCGTTTAAGGATTATCCCTGAGTTGCTAACCGAGTTACATGAAAAACAAGATTTGAAACAATCGGGAACTTAAGAGCGCATAAGTCAGTAATGTGGAGGTCAGGCGATGCTGTTCAATCAAACATTTTATAGAATCTAACTTCAGTTGCAAACCGAAAGATGGCTTATTGTAAATGAAGACACAGCCAAACTTGTTTGAAAGAACCGTGTATGCTTATGGGTAAACATGGTGATCAGTCCACTGAAATATGTCCCAGAAAAACTATCGCACGTTTTACTAAACATTACAAGTGACATTATTGGCCGTGAAAAATATTACACTAGCTTGTAACATTATGTTAAAAGTTACCCTCACATGGTTGGCGGAATAATGAGTATGTTCAGTTTAGCAAATTCCACATCGAAAGTTACATTTGACTTGAAATCAACCAAGGGTAAATTGGAGAGTTTTAGACCAGCTAGCTTCTTCTCAATTTCCATTGTAAATTCACCGAAACTTGTCAGTCGTGATGCGTTCCTGTCATAGATAAAGTGTGGTCGGATTTCACGAAAAATGAGCCATTTGCGTGTATGAGGCGCCGCAACTTTGCGGGAGTCACGTGAACAAAAGAAAAATGAGCTGTTGAAGAAATTAGTTTCGCGCATGTTCAAAAATATTCTGTTTCTCCCATTTTATAAAAAATCGATCAGAATAAAGTTAAGTTTTTCTTGTTCTTAAATTCGTTTATTTAACAGGCCATATTTACTGGGTTTCGCTTCCAAAAGAACTGCAACACTGTTGGCTATCTCTGTAGACTCTTCTAACTCCCATAATGAAGTTATAATTGAAACCAAACTGGCTATTACCCAAACGAATATTTGAAGGTTACTCAACAGTGTATGAATCAGGGACGAATAAGTTCCAGGGTATAATTTACACACATCCTAAAACGATGTGTAATAAAACACCTTTTTCTATCCACCTTTCGCTATCGTCGATCAAGTTTACAGATTAGGTTTACATACATTAATGGCATCACCTTTACGGCTTATTTGACTCAGTAAGACTGAATGCCTGGCCGTATAACAATTTCTACTGGTTGAGTCTCAAATCCATGATCAATAACTAACTTATGAAAAAATCAACTGCAATTACTTACAATCTTAGATTAACTGTTTTCGTTTCTTGGAGGTTCAAACCAAAAACAAGATCTCTGTACTCACTTACAAGTCACTCTACTATCCCGATGGAATTACGAATCGAATCAGTCAGATACCAGTCCGTCCGCAGCCGCAGTCAGTGCGATTTAAATCATACTTTTCAGTCAGAGTCCGCAACAGCCAATTGCTGTAAAATGGCACATTACGGTAACTGATCCACATAATTGTGAGTAGAGTTGAAGCATATTGGTATTTCACTGAGGCTTTTTGATTCATTTGCCATAAAGCTTATATCGTCTAAATAAGAGTTTCGTACGTCAACGTAGTCACTGTGCCGTTCCATGGGTACGGAGAATTACACATATCCTTGCCACGGCCGAGATGTGACCTCCGGACACGCTTTCATGAGTCAACTGTGTTGACCACTGCGCCATTCACTTCACCTTAGGTATGACCAAATTTTCAAATCTTAACGCTCAACCACTCTCGTTTGTGAGCAATGATCAGGCTGCTCGATCGTCTCGGGAGCAGACACAGCAAATGTCCTGTTAACCCCAATCTATCACCCCGCGATTAGGACTTCCGTGGCGACCTCTAATGAGAGCGAAACTCGAGTCTAGTGCTTCTTTTCGAAAGAGGCTGGCTGGAAAGTCTATCTGAATGCGAAGGCTGCGACCAAATGTAAGTGACGGTCAACTTGAAAATAAACCAAACCCCCGACTACTCATCAGTAATTACACATATCCAAAAATCGGCCGTAGTAATGAGCTATTCTATTCACCCAATGTAACCCATATAAATGAGGATTACAGTGTTTACTGGTGTAAACCCATTAGAATTAGCCGAAACAATAAACTTTCGTACATTACAGAATTCCATGTTTTTCCTGACTTTTTCATCAACCACTGTTCATGTTTCTCATCCTCTATGCAAACACCTTTGTTTTTGTATGCCAGTAACGCACACATTCAACCATTCGGTCTCCCTCTCAAGTAATGCCCCCTTTCCATTGCAGTTGCAAAGACGTCTACATAGACGGGGCAGATCAGTGCTTTCAACAACTTCTGATGGAGCACATTCCTTAGTGAATGTCAACTACAATGCCAAAATGACCTGCTGACTGTAACGACTTCGAATCACCCAGTTTCATCAATCGCTGAACACACTTTGACAACCGGTCACCTAGTTGACCCTGTCTAATCATTCAAGATATTGTTACATATTGGCAAACCGACACTGTTAGCGACTAGTGAGGCATTGCTAATCAGAAAATATCGGCCAGTTTTGTGTAGACAGAAGACACTGATGTAGTCAGTCGCCTTGTCATAGAATTGCTTGCACCAGGTCGAGTTGGTTGAGTAGACGAGCTTCGACCTATTAAGTTGGGCTGGAATTTGATCCGTTTTGAGTGGGTAACACTTGATAACAGACTGCGCAGTCTGTGTTGATTGTGTTCCTTCATTAAGTTGGCTAGATAACAACAACGTTCAAGGTTGCCTATAAAAGAAGTCGAATAATACAAGGGATTATGCGGCATTCTACGTGACCACACCGCCCGCTGGAAGTGTTCTCACAAAATAGTATGTCTGCATACACACGTTGGTTGCGTTTTGCTCGTACATTTTCATTCCTCCTGAGCAATCCCAACTTTTTCACATTTACAACTGCTGGTAGGTTTTGTACCGAGATAAAACATTTCGACATCTGTTTAGGTAAGTGACGTCAGAAAGCTGGTTTCCTTTGCTTTGCTAGAACTAGTCGTTGCTGCATTGTTTCATCTGGACCATTAGTTAAACTAGGATCCTCACGATTTTGAATCAAACGTGTTGACCATTGTTAAACTGACACCACATGAGGTCTGACAAATTCACTCGCGTTACAAGTCGAATGACTCAAAGTTACAATGAATTGTATGAGAGCTCCGATTTTCCTTGTTAACTTGACTAAAACTTGTCCGGTCTGTATTGCAGTTTCCAAACAAATGAGCGCAATGACACAGACTAACATAACGCGTGCTATCCTGGCCATATCAATCAACAAGCGACGGTAGCCACTGAGGCTGACAATGACTAAAACTAATTAGATATGCGCAGGTTTACAGGTCAAAAAACGCGGCCGAGTTTCTCCGGAAACTCTTCACCGTCATGGGTTACCATCCTTATAAATGATTAGGAATGTTGGCTAATGCAAGCGGAATACATTTCATACCTGATCGTACCTATTTCACTTAGAATAAATTTTTTTGAAAGATTTGTTCGACCTGGAGATTTGTCATGCTAGAACCCATCTACGATGCTGAATGTGACTAGAACCTGCAGTTAAACCGCCACCCTTATCTTCGTGAGGCGAATGTGCTTATCATTGCATGATACACATTGCAGTAGACGGTAATTAATTATTACTTCTGAGCAACCCGTTTATGATCAGGTTCCAAATCGTCTCAGAAGGGACAGCAATAAATACGGTTCATCTGACTGTAAAAGATACGATCAATTAGGAATGTTCTTCGACTGTTGATGATTTCATTTAAAAGTAGTTTGATCAACAGTAAGTTTTCGGCTTTTCGTCAACAGTTCAAACCGTGGGGTTTGTTAAGTCAACAGAACCAAAATCAATCTGTCTAGCACATTTTAGTCAGGAGGGTAAAGAGGTATTAGAATTGATCTGCCAATTTGACAGATGTTGGAGGTTGAACACGCCGTTTAGATTGCTTAATGTAAATAAAACCGACTCCACAATGGTCAAGTTACTGCTTTCGACCCCTTCGAATTGTTGCCAGGGTGATGACAGATGGTTTGGAATTCCAATTCCGGTGGGACTTAGTGCCCATAATCGGTGACGTGCGTCAAGATTGCACCATGTTTTTGGTTAAGCCTTCCAGATGATGTTCAAGTATCCTCTAGGAAAGACAGTGAGTTATTCAAACCGTGCAACCTGCTCCTCAAAAACGCATGAAACGGATTACACAAGAAGAATTAGCATATTTTCTGTAATACACATGAACTGTGCGATTACAGCAGGATTGGTTTAAACGAAATGAGCAACTGAGCACCACTGTAGAGGCTTTTAATTAGATCATCTGCTTTAGAGATGAGTAGAACACCCTAACAGTCTCAACTTATATAAATACACTTTTTAATACCCATTACATTAGGTGTCAGTAATGTGAGACTTGGGTATCTATCTCGTCAATCATTATGACCTGAACCAGAACAGAATCAGAAAACAACTGTCCCCCAAAATATCTCTAAATGTTTATGATTTTGTGGAGCCAATCAGATCGTCAACTCATCCTCTGTATTTTATTGTAAAGATCAATCAAAGCTGGCTGCATTAACCACATGAGAAATGATCAAATCAAGAACAAATCATTGTCCCTGAGTTTCCGTTTAATCCTAAGATAATTTCAGTCCCATGCTTGAAATAAAGTAAACCAACATATGTGTAAGTGAAGGGTACAAGTTGTTAGAATAACCAAAAACTATCAAAGTAAACTCAACGGTGCTGAGACTGGGGCCAAATTACGATGATCAATAACCGACCGTACTAAACAGATACAGAATGCACTTAGAAAGACCATCACCACCCAGACAAAGTGCGCATTGTCCGTCACATGAAGGTCTTAGAAACCGTTCTTCAATTGTTGTTGAAGTGTGAAAGTAGTGACCTCAGTGCTCCCAAATGTTCCCATAAGCATTGTGAGTTTTCTACGTCTTCTAAAACCTGCAATATTTTTGCAACCACCACACAAGTCTTGCATCATTTACATCTCATCTAGCTGCTTCATATGAATGGGCTTATCTGTAGCCCATCCTAGATACAGTGATAAATTACTTCCTGGTTTCAGCTGCAGTAGGTGGCTGACTTGAAACAAGCGGTTTATCTCCCATCTCGTAGATCGAAATTCAACTTCACATCGAACTGGTCTGTAAAAACCGAAAGCGGTTTCATTTAGGTTGACTGATAAAACGGTTCTGACTAATTCACTGGAAGTGATAACTTTTGAGGTGGGCTCTCAAGTGTAACGTGTCTACCAAGTGTAACATGTATAACGGTTAATGATCATGCAGTATTTTGAATTGAGGAATTCGAACCCCTCATGTAACTAATCTGGAGAAATTCCCTGCAGCTGAAGCTCACGGTACTTGGGTTTGCAATCATAACAACCCTATACAAAAGAGTGTATCACTGGTTGAAAGCAACAGCGTGTGTAATTTCAAAAGCGGTAACCCGATTGATCTAATATTGAACAAGGAACTTGACAGATAGCCGGCAATATGACTGTACGACTGCCTGTTCACTCATGATGGTGTATCATAAAACAACGTCGGATCGGTCCATTGTTAGATTGGTTTTGATGGGCAGTGAATCGAATAGCTTTTTACTGCCGAATGGGTGAAGACTTACTGCGTTTAGATTTATGTATTTTGACCACTAACAGTAGCCGTTTGGTTCACAGATGCAAAGTGAACCGTGAACGCCGACTTCTGTATATGAGAAGGTTGACTGCCTTGGCGGGAGTGCACGTAATGCGTAATTTGTGCTACATGCAAATTAGGTAGCAGACAGTGTTCTCAATGTCGGCCAATCAGTAACGTCTGTTTAAAGAAACCGAGCTGTACAAATGAATCCCAAACCCGTCTGCTACTAGTATGTTGAACTACGGGCTTTGCTATTGGCCACAGCGGTTAAACATTAATGCTAACTAATGATAGATTTCCGTAAAGGATGATGTTAACGTTGTTGGGGGTGGTGTTGATGACAGTGATCCTGGCGAGTGTTTAGGATAATGGTAGCACCCACTATAACAGCGGATATCATATGAATCTTCCATATTAGCAGTCCAGCCTGTTTATTTCGTTGTATGAGGCTGGTATGCCATTTAATTCGGGAACCCTCAAGTCAAAATCTATCTGCAGCGCAGCTGAAGGTGAATTCCGTGAGAGTGAAACTTTCAAGGATTAAAGTGTCTTCCTTTTGATCCATACGACCTGGTCGTCACAAATATCTCCACCAAACACCGTGGTGATACCCGCCCCCCTTCCAAAACAACCTTATCTGTAGGTTATCTTACCACGTCGTTGCAGATTAGTTGGCTGTGAAGGTGGCTAATGTTTAGTTAACTTTCTGTCCACTGTAAGAAGCTCGAACATGTACTAACCAAAAAGAATGTCTACAACAAAAGACAATCGTATAACAAAAGTAATACGTAGCTAAGATGAAAAAGACCATGGAACCAGAGTTTGATTGATCCAAACTTACCGCCAGTGGTAACAGCGCCTTTAGTAATAGCTGGAAATTGTCCTTGGAAGTTATTGAATCAAACGAACAGTCTATCCAATTTAGTATTGATGTCAAAGTTTTCATTACATGATTTCACGGTATAAAGTTGCCCTAGCTGACGTATTGTGCACCACGAACGAATCAACACGATACGGTTGGATAGTAGACAACGAAATCTATTGCTCAAAAATTCACTTCCTAAATCATGATTTCGTAACAGTGAATAAACTTGAAACTTTGAGGTGGAGTCCTGGTTTGCGTTGTAAAATTGGTTCCATTTGAACACTTCTTTCCAAATCGGCCATTCTGTAACAGATTTCCACTTTTTCACCGTCATACTGGCTTCCTTTAATGGGAGTTCTTCCGGTTAGTTTAGACGCTCGTGAAGAGCCACATATAGGTTCTGACTCTATCCTACGGATGATTTAAATCCTCCTTAATGTCTAATAAATAGGATATCGGATTTCTCCTCTATCACACCACATACCGACATTTTAATGCGTCTGTTCAACACAAACGCGCCGTTACAGCATGTTTTTACTTATGCGGCATACTGTGTAATTGGGTAAGCTACTACGAATACACCTGAGATTGAAAACGGTTATTCTTAGAACATCAGTCAGAGGAATTGGACATTTTACGTTGTCAAGCCAAAGGACCACGAACCCAGAGGCATCAGTGTTCTGCTATCAGTGGTGACATACGTTAACAACCATTAGCCACCGATAAACAGATTGTGAATAACACAACGTTAGGAGCAAGTTGTTATTCTCGATCTGTTTATCAGTAGCATGTTAACCACGATGTCCAAACTGATGGAGTTCATTCGTACTAAGTTTGGTGCGGATACTTTACAACCATTAACCACCTTTTTTAATTTTCCGCTATTAATCACATCAGAGAGATGTGAAGTAACTTCAAAGAGAAACCGTCTTGTCGACCATTTCCCACGTTCTAATCATCCGTGGTGTATACGACTCTATGTTTCTCTAATTTCAAGTTAGCAGGCCTTACGTAACAAAACAGGCTACAGATCTAAAAGACGAACTCCACTTGCCAATCTCTTATGGAGGCTGTGTGTCTCTGATGTAATATTAAAGATCAGGTTATCATTCTCAGGAAGGATTGTTGCATCTCTATCATCCTACTGCAGTCTGCGCGTCGGTCTTAATCGCTGGTTCGTTACTCGTGATCTGTTCGCGCAACTGCAACGAAACTAAATTAAAATCTGTTCACTTATCGACCTACTTGCTAGCGTGTTCTGACCTCAGCTGACTTTTCACGTGTACATCGGAAGAATTACTACTTGACTAAATGTCACAGACCAATGGTATACAGAGTATTTTGTGATTTTCTGAAAGTATGAGCAGTCGCTGGTTGGCAGTGATAACCAATGACTGACAGCAAGGCTTAACCGTAATGGAGTGATTTTCATGAGGATAGAATACCAAGTACGTCAATTCGGGTGGGCTGGGTACTGTTAGTCAGAAGCTGCCTGACCAGATATTGATCGGATCACGGTATAATCTTCAAAGGTAACGTCCAGTTTATAAGACGCTGCCTCAGTTTTGACAGTGTTGGTATCAAGCAACACACCCCCAGTTTAGCGAAATCATGTTTACCGTCTGGCCTAATGCGGCTTATTGTTGGTGCAGTCCGTATACACAGTTGAACGTGCCTTACGGAAATCTAATCACTTACCTTTTCTTCATCGGTTTTTAGGTCGTATTCATTATTTCTTAGTATTTTAGTAAGCGGAGCTCCTATACACTAGGACTCCGTCAGTGTCATCGAGGTTGGTTCATCTTTACAGCTCACAGCCTGACTAGTTGTACTGCCTTAAAGTAAAGTCAGCAGTTTTCAGTATTGTACAGGGCCGGTCAGCTGAAAGCAAGTATAGAAGTCCACAGTCTACAGGGATATGCAAGCGCGTTTGTGTTCCCTCACCGCGCGGATATCTTGGCTGATCAGTGCTGGAGTGCATCGACGAAGCAGGACAATAGATAAGAAAAACACGGGCTAATTAAAGGAATTCCATGAATCCGCATATGTCGAATCGTTCGTAAAGTGGAAACTTATGACGCATACCTCACTAGACACCAGTTTCATAGTCACAGAATGCCTTCACTAGTAAACGCACTTCACATGCTTGTAAGGGAACTTGTTAAACAATGTGCCACGGACTTCAGAACAATCTAAGCTACGCTCTTAGAGACGAACGGTTGGCTATAATGGCCCGTGGGCAGTGGCAGAGATCTGCACAAGACCAACTAAAAGTAGTGTTCCCTTCTGTCATCAGTGTGTTTTGGTTCATCTGGTCTGACGGGCTACAGCGTCAGAAGTGTAATTTTACCAGGTGAACTAATTCATTAGGTTACAACCTCAAGGATGAGTGCTTCTTCTAATCTCAATCAAATTTTAAGTCAGCTTTTGCCGTTTTTCCCATTTCCCGGCACGGTTGGTCATTTTAAACAATATATATTGTCAACTTTTCGAAAACTATAGCTCCGTTTGAACCACTTGTCTAGAAAAGTCACATAACTACTGTGTTCAACGCAAGTTCGCTTCAGCCCAGAGCAGACAAACTCAGTCACCATCAGACATTTGGTCAATTGTTGGTTAAACGTTCATTCGAGATCATGACAATGGATTGAAGTTTCCTCATTAAGCCCATCCATCGACATACTTTACGGAAATTTCCTAGATGCTCCTGCTCATCAGCTTACTGCACAGGTCATCCATGGGGAGTGTATTTCCTTGCTTCATCTCAGCCCATTGTGTGGTCGTTGTTGGCTACAAGTAACGGTTGAAGGCTAGCGGAGATCGGAGATCAGGGGCTAAGGAAATTAATTTAGGGATTAAAAACATACAGAAAATATTAATATGCTCGAAGAAAAATTGCAGTCACTATTGAGAACTACAGGTCAAACTTGAAGTTTTCTGAAATTAGGAGTAAGTATCCCCGATAGGAACTCAAATTTCATTAGCTAAAACTGGTTGACACTTTTCGATTGTCTACATCAAAGTCACCTTCAATCTGTTACCATAATGCAATGATGTTAATTAAATAGATTTGACCTTCATCTTCCGGTAACAAAATCTTTTGCTGCCTGTCTATAATGCAAACTGACATTTGCGAAACCCTTTGCACCCAGCCCCGTGGGACACGCACGAGATCGGGCATGGCCAAATTCTCACAGACCGTTCCAACAAATGTGCCCAAGTGAACCGAAGGGTTTCAGACAAACATATTTCCCCTGACCCAGTTCTATAGATACGTTACACAAAACAATGTTTTCTTATGTCTAAGCCCCTACGAAGGGTATGAACGAAAGCGGTGAACTGTTAATTAATCATGGATTTCATAAACGTAACTTGAGTATCACTCAGACCTGTTTACACCTAAGCAGACTTTCAGCTGCATCCATTCGAACTGGTACGGCTAGTAAGAGTGCCACAAGTAATCCATATTCTTCTTCGATTAGAAATTGAACCCTGACCGGAAATCACCAATTCGGTGTTTACACTAACTGCCGTGCTCCATTGTATGTGCGGGCGAACAATAAATAACTCACATAACTTATTCATTTCCTTTTGACTGCCTCAAAATCACCGATCCCGATATGATGTTACTTTGAAAACTTAATGAAAATGTCTTTCATCTTTTGTACGTAAACGAAATGGCATTGATACTTAATGTGAGATAATGTAAGCATAATGTGAAACCTTCAACGTGTGGCTATTTCAATAGGGCACACTGCATATTAGGTAATTCATTCCGATGAATTACAGACATTTGATATGTGAGCAGATCTCAGTGGTTGAGAAAGCAGGGTTTTGTCATCTCTACCAGCTTATTTGACACCGCGCTCTCAGAATATCGCCAACAGTTGAAATGAATGTCTTTGAAATCCCATGGGAATCTGGAAACGATTGAAACAGTCGAAGGATCCAACGCTGGTGAAACAACTTAACGAGTTCGTGAAGTTTGGCATCAGGATTGGAGAAGCGAACGCTCTTGTACGATTTCTCAATGATTGTATTAATAATAAAGAATTTCCGAAGTTTTACTGGAATATTCTACGTCGTTGCAACATACAACCCACTGTCAAGTCCCTTCAGCGTCATGCCAGGAACGAAAGAGACTCGTGTCTAGCAAAGATCGACGAACTAAACCGTAATCAGTCTCAACGTCTGAGTGCTGTCGAATCACTCCCGGAAGAGGAGATGAATTTGTTTGAGCAGTATTTCCATTCGGAAGTACAACGGCGAGTGGAGAAGAAGAGAACTAAGTTGATTACTGGATTGAACCCCGTCAAACCACAAGCTCAGTTTCCCAACGACCCACAACGGTACGTTCACAATTATTCGTCTGTCATTTTGAATCAAACGATGTTAGAAGTGCTATCGCTAGGCCCCAAATTTTGCTGTCCGAAATCTAAATGTAACCGACTAGACACTGAAGTTCAGTTTGAAAACCTGCACCAACAACTGGGTGAACTCGTTCCATCTTCAGAATTTAACGCGGAACACTGCAAGTCTACCCTCGTTAATACATGCTATAAATACGTGAATAGCAAGGTACCGAATTGCAGTCTATTAAAACAGGAACATTTAGACGCTGTAAAAGAGTTACGAGCTAATACAAACGTACTATTAACGAGACCAGATAAAGGTTCCGGCATCGTTCTATTGGATAAAACCGATTACGTGGAAAAAATGTCCGCTGTATTGTCCGACAGATCAAAGTTTACTAAGACGATAAATGATAAGGATAGAACAACAGCTATAGAGAAGAAACTATCCAAATTACTCCGTGGTATGAAACAATCTGGTTTGATTGACGCATGCACCTTTGAGCGCATCAGACCAACAGGGACGGTTATCCCACGCCTTTATGGTCTCCCTAAAGTTCACAAAGATGGAGTGCCCTTAAGACCGATCCTCGACATGTACAATTCTCCTTATCATGCTTTAGCCCAGTGGCTTGTGGAGCTACTGGAACCAATCAAAGCACAACTGACCCCATTCAGTTTAAAGGATACTTTTGACTTCGTGGATGCGGTTGATTCATTGAATATCAAGAGTAACAAAATGGTTTCCTTAGACGTAACCTCGTTATTCACAAACGTGCCGTTAAGAGAAACTATTGATTATCTGTGCGCTTACATTGTGAACGGGCAACTCAACGTCGGTATTCCCATCGCGGAATTGAAAGAGCTATTACTATTCTGCACTTCAAACGTTCAATTTCAATTCAATGGAAACCTCTATAGGCAATGTGATGGCGTAGCAATGGGCTCCCCGTTAGGCCCGTTGCTCGCAGATATATTCATGGCCAAACTAGAGACCAATGAACTACGTCACGTCGTCGATAATTGCTGTCTCTATAGACGCTACGTAGACGATATATTTTGCCTAATAAACGTTAAGGACGATACACGGTCTCTACTAGCTGATTTCAATCGTGCACACCCCAACATCGCTTTCACTATTGAATTAGAGACGAACAACCAACTATCGTTTTTAGATGTCACTATGCTTCGTAGAACTGACGGATCAATTCGAAGGTCAGTTCACAGGAAAAAAACGTGGACTGGCCAGTACACACACTTTTGCAGCTTTGTTCCGTTGAAGTATAAGCGAAATTTGGTTTGTTGCTTAACAAACAGAGCGCAAAGGATATGCACGCCAGACACCTTATCCAATGAACTCCAGCACGTTCGAGATTTGCTGAGTCTAAACGGATATCCCCAGCGGTTTCTGGACAGAAACATGCAACCAAAAGTGAGGCATGAAATTGTCCAGACGGTGGATAAAAAACCCATTTTTATCACTCTATCATACAAGGGTGAAGCTACCAGTGAAATTGTCACTCGCCGAGTTTGCAATGCAGTGGAGAAGGCCTATCCAGCAGCACGGGTTATCTTATTGTTCAATACCTGCCCGGTACTGGTGCCACACCTCAAAGATAGTTTGCCTAGGTTTTCCTCGTCCTTTTGTGTTTATCATCTCACCTGTTGTTGTCAAGCAGGTTACGTTGGGAGAACCACAAGACGGCTATCGGAAAGGATTCGTGAACACCTTCCGAAATGGCTTCGCAACGGTTCGATAAAGCCCATTGCCAGTGCAATCGGTTCCCACTTGATTGACACCGGTCACTAAATTGATCTTTGAAATTTGTAAGTAAGTCTAATTTACCCTTGGTCAACCATTTCTTCTCCAACGCCCCTATCGCTAGAGATAACGCGCAAGTTGATACGCAAGTCTTCCTACTTATAATCCATCTTTTTAAGGGAATCATCCCTCCGCCAAAAATTCTGCCACTTCAGAGTAAATCACGTATAAGCAGCAAGGAACAAATCGCCCTTCACTGCGGGTTGATCAACCATTGAGAAGCAGATATTTGCAGGTCTTATCGCTTGGTCTACAAAGAAGGGATCACCATTCTAAAAAGCGTAACGCAAATATTTCCCTAGGAAACGTTTGCCCACGCAAACCCATAAAGGATGGACCAGTATAATTCTGCAAGTGAGTAAAGCTTGTTCAGGGGGGAGCGACACTTTAACCCGATTTTCCACTTTAGGTAAATGTTTCAGACAAAATCATCAGATGAATGTGCAAACTCGAGTACTGATTGCCGATTCAAGTGGGCTTCCTACAGTTTCTCACAAAGGTCCTTGGTCAAAACAGTTTTTTCAGTCATCAAGCCTCCGAGTTCACACCGAAGGACCGGAGTCGTCGGGAGAGATCTTGTGTTAACCATATTCAGGAAGCAGAAACCATTCAGTGTTCCGTTCTTTTCCTTTAGCATTGCAAAAATGAATAAGTTGGTTGAATAGTGCTGATGGTCATTTGTACTACACCTGTGAGAAACATAGCAATCGTGTTGCCTCTTTTGCGAAAAAGGATAGTCCGGTAAATGTATGCTTACTATTCCCGTTTTCGAAATCTTTCTTGTATGTACCGACGAGGTTGGTATTTCGGGTAATCCTTATTCTTTCCAGTCACAAACTGAAGGTTGAAGTTTTTAAATGATAGAAGTGTCTTGTGGGAACATATGAGGTCGGTATGCAGTTGTTTTTCCTTCCCTAGCTTTGCACACTAAACCAATCGTTTCTAAACTACACGTAATCTTTGAATATATATATATATATATATATATATATGGAAAAACTAGAACGTGACTCGGCCTTAAAATTACCTGCGTTAACTGAGGGTCATAAAATCGAATATGAGAACATCCGGATCCCACGACAAGGTTTCAGGTCTCACAACGAACGGATTTACGCAAAATCCCTCGCGATCAACACACACACTGCCTGTGTCAACCGCAGTGATGATACCAGCCTGTGGTCCGTCTGGTAAGTTTTAATGACACACCTGAATAAACATCACAGCGTGATGCGGAATGAAAGCCCCGGTGGAGGCTGCAAGGGTCATACCTGGCAAGCTACCCCTGTCGATGCCACAGGCGATCTCGTAAGCATTGGCACGCATGCGTACACAGAGAACAGCGCATGGACTAAATGACTAACTGGTAAACATCGCATGAGTGAGCTGGTAAGTATTCACGTAATCATTTGATCGATAAGTTGTCTTGACGAAGGTTGCCCACGTTAGGTGGAACGTCGGAAATAAAAATGACAATTTTCCGAAAGCCGCTGTGTTTCTGACATTCTGATTCATCTAAATACCGTTTATGAATATTTAATGTCGCCAAATTTTCCATTAAAATCATCAAAGTGGATGTTTCTGAACGTGTACCAGCGTTCTACATTTTTAAACAATGATTTTACGATTCAGCTACGTATAATAATTATCAGTTTCTACGTGGACAACAAAGTTTATTATCATGCATGAATACTTCTGGTGTAGAGTGGACATTTTGTTAACAGAATTGGAAATCAGTGGTTGAAAAATCCAAGTCCGTGGCGTTTGTTGTAATTCTTACCGACTCAGTTTTTCGGTGCAATTTTTCCCCGTCTTATTCGTGTGTTGAGCATATCACAACTAAGGAAGGGTCGGGAGTTTCCTGTGAATCGTCATTTTGTCAACGATCATTCACTGTTCCCTTCGTAATGTTACGGTATGTGACACATGAAATGCCCCAGAAGACGTACTTCGTGAATGTTTCCGCCTGATGAAAACCATTTGTTCTCAAGGTATGAGATAATATACCATTATAATGTTTACTTATTTAAACCTCCAACTATTCAGAAGTTTTTCATCCACACGCTTTTAGTGGTATCACACGTAGGATCAGAATACGAGTAGTCTTTTGCGAATAAATACCTAATTTAACATAATTGTGTCATATCCACTTAAATGGATTTATTTACACTGTTAGTCTTGTGCTGACCAAAGTTATCAATATAATTTGCTTTTGTCTCAAGATATACCAAATCGTAACTGATAACACCCAAAAAGACCCTGAAATGGATGCAAGCATATAGCTCAGGCAATGACAGTGGAAACATTCCAAATACAGACCAGCTGTATGAATGTTGGTGGCGGAACCATTTTTGAAAAAGGTCCGTCACGACCAGCAACAGAGATATGGTCATATAAAGCTTACATCCCTTAATAGTGAAATGCTGTCACATTTCATGTAAGATTGCTAGGTTATGGGCAAATATTTGGAAAACACTATTTATCCTTCACCCACTGATATAATTTCGGATGTCATGACACAAGTGGACAAAAACGGAATTTCCTATTTTTAAGGAGTCACGATGGGTTTGCATAACGTAGAGGAAATCCCGAGGTCTGTTTAATTAGGCCAATAAATAAACGTGTCTCCATCCTGTCAGCGTGCAACTTAATTGCGAGCAACAACTTGAAAACGGCTTTACACCTGACGTTCTCCAATTTTGCTGACTGTGTTTAGTTGACAGATAGCCTAGACAAATAATCACAACGGTTGTTCAATTCAGATCCTGAAAAACTGTCATGGACTAACTGATCGACGGCTGTCTTAATTTCTCAGCTCAACGCTTTTTCAGATCGATGTCGACGGTGACAAATCAGTCATCTAGGTAAGTGAGGGATATTTTTGGATAAGTCGATGAGAGTATTCGTTAGATCAATTTGTACCCATTGGATGGACAAAAGTGTGTCGTATTTTCAAAATCTAACAATCTCCACGGTCTTGTTTTTCAATCTTTGACGGTGTCTAAAATCGCGTGAAATCTATCTGCCGACAGAATCGCACGCTATACTCACAAACAAAACTTTTCTGGTGATGCGTTTAGTCTGTTCTTCTGAATACCTTTATGCAATCTGCTAACCGTCCACGGCTGAAATGTAACGAGATATATTTTGAGTTCGACCGTCTGAAAGTCAACGGCCGAGAGAGTGCAGTGTCGTAAAAAGTCATGTTGTGCAGCAACACTTGCGTAGTTTTGACGTTAGCCCTATTCGGTTCATCAGTTAAACTCAATTTTTACAGCTCCGTTCTCTCACAGCAAAATGCTGTTAACTCTAAACTTTCTATCTCTAGTACAGCTGCGGGATACAAGTTGTTTTATAAAGCACATGCCAACGTATAAATTACGTTCAACACAAGGATGCGCCAAGCGAATCACGTGAGTTAATTAATTGTGCCCGTACATGTGTGTACGTATATATGCAGTGTTCACTGTGTCTGGATAACAGGCAGAATATTGGCGTCAATGTCGACTGACAGAAGTCGCTACTCACAGCACTGGTTGTTGAGATCGGAACGTTGCAAATTCCCTTTCTAGCCGTGTATAAAAATGCTCCTTTTGCATTTCACTTCCTCGGGAGTGATGAGACCAGTTTAGTCTGTGATCTAGATAGCCATTTTAATGAACTCTCTTCGGGCTTCTTCACTTACTGTCCTGAAATATGTAACGATTGTAAGAAATCTGTTTCAGTATTTCAAACCTCTAAACCACCCGTTTTCATCAGTCATTATTTAATAGACAATTTTGAAACTCAAGTCTCAATATTTTCGGCGGTGCTTAAGTGAGACATAAAAGTAGGAGAACCGTACCATAGAATGCTAGTCGTTAATCACCGTCGAAGTGTTTGTATAAGGTCTGAGTTCTGTTAAGACTTTCATAAGACAGGTGCACAGCCACATTTTACGACTTACTCCTTTCCGGTGTGAAGTATTCATTAATTTGGTTTTCAGAAGCCCGGATATATTAACTCGTTTTCTTTAGTGGGGAAGGAAAGAAAATCATGCTCAGTAAGAGCACGGTTATTCTATAGTGATACACTTAACTGAACCGTAAATAGCGATGACCCCAACAACAGTTACAGGTCTGAAGCACTTGGATACAACACAAACAGGAGTGCACTCTTTCCATCGAAACCCAACAGGAAGCTTCTGCGGGATATGTCTACTTTTTACATGTATTCAACTATTCTAACATCAATGATGTGTCTGCTGCGTCGGATTACGCATCTGTGGCTCTCGACGCAACAGTTCGAGGTGGAGTTGAAAAACATTCTATTAACAAACACCTATGCGTGTTTTACAGTTGTTAGTTCAGGTCAGGTATTACTGAGCCCATTGGTCTCGCATTCATTCGTATATCCTTCATCACAGGATTGCTGCGAATCTTCTTTCTTTGGAGTTTGCTCTTCCCTGATGTTTTGCAATACTAAACCACTGGTGGTCACACCAAGAAGGTTACACTGGATTCCATTAGCAACACTAGCCGGTCAGTTTTTTATCCTCCAATCGCTAAACCACTAGGGACTACTGGCTAAAGTTTCTCGAGGCATACTGAAAGATGTCGCTGCGCACTCTGCAACAACACACGTGATGCATATGTTGACAAAAAGCACAGCTTATGCGCACATTCTGGGTGTCCCTCGAAACCAAGCATATCAGTAGCACTCATCGATTCACGTGGGCTGATGAATTTTGCGCATCACGTTCATTCAGAAATCATGGATATTATAAGGCAAAAGCTGCACGTTATTTCTTTCCTAGATACGTAAGATACGGTCATGATTTACGGGGTGTTTCCTACAGAAATTTATAACGCCACTTTTCTCATTAAAATGTGATGTTCTAACTATCCCCAAAATGTCCAGTTCATAAGTGTCACGCCGAACCGAAAGGGTCAGCATTTCAATGACGGTTGACGAGCACATATCACCTCTGATGCACAGTCGAAATAGTAATCAGTCGTCTCGTCTTATCAGGATTAAAGAGGCAGGTGCCACCAGAGGGCTGACTCGTCAGCATCGAACGTACAAGCGAATAAGCACCCACCACATCCTGGCAGGAAGTTGAGAAAGGATTTTGCAAACAGTCCGTCCCAGTGACCGCCAGCAGGATGGTCGATAGCCATTTCGACCTTCTTGAATCCTATCAACGAAGATTCGAGTGCGTTATTAATGAATAGGCCACAAATGGTAGTCCGGAGACTTATCTGCTGGACCCCAGAACCGCGGTCACCGGAGGTAAAGGAAAGTATGCGATTTGCATTCCACAGCTCCCACATTTCTCTTCCTTGTAGACCGAAACTAATCAGGTGTCTTCTGTTGTTGGCCTGCATACAAGCATGCATTCACGACAGTACCAGAAGGGCTGATCGAGAAGAAAGTAAACCCAACAGTTAAGGAGTGTTCTGGACCTAACTGGGAAAGCAAACAAAGGTCCTTTCGTGTAATCGATTGATGAGAATAAACACAACGTTTGCATCCCGCACTGTTTGTCTTCTTGCCGTAAACGGCTACGGAAGACTAATATTTAATTGTCTATCTTATAGGTTGCTGGTTTGGGGGCAGCCTATTGTGATTGTGACGAGGTAGACTATTTTTTCTCAGACGCAGGTTTTCAATATTGTCTTGACGTCACAGAACGACTCTAGCAATATACTCCTCACTGAAAAATCGATGGTTGCAAATTTGCCTTCTTCTTCACACTCAGCATCTCCAGAAAGATATACACTGTTTACTTGTAGTCTAAAAAGTCTTCAAATCCTTCCGAAGTATTCAGCGTGCTGATAACCTGTTATCTCGGTGTTTCAGTGTACTCATTCAGCTCGTTTGAGTAACCTGGTGATAACAGATAGCCGGCGTGGCACACTTACTTTCCAGTCGAAATGATGAACGCCTGTAATCCACCTTTACAATGATGACTCAACCAGATACTTGCGGACACTGTTGAGGAGGCCTGATTTATAGGGTTCGACTGCCCCAGAGTAGAAATGGTTTATCAGCAAATGAGGTTCTAACTGGTTCAATCAAAACGAGAACTAACACTGCTCAAAAAGTACTCATTTAATGCGTACTTTTTGGCGAAAAGTAGGTGTGGAATGCCAGGGTTAATTTACAATGTGATTCATTGAGACAAACCACTGTGAACTTTGAGGGGTAAGCGTATGTAAAATCAGTAAGGGAAGTAAGTGGGAAACCTAATTTCGTACCTATGCTGTGATAGATTTTCATCCCCGAATTACTCATTTTGAATAGTCCACACAACAGTGCTACATAATATTCTATCTGGCTTCTGTTAGGAGTTGGATGTTATAGTACTCGCAATGAGAGAACTTGGACGGAGTTTAACACAAATTTCGGGGCAAAATGTGGAAAAACTAATCACTAGCATGCTACTTGTTACACATTTTGGCTTCCCAGCTAATCCTCCTACTTCATTCTCAAAAAAGTATTAGTTAACTGTACTACTCTCTGTAAACTGTGGACAATTAAGTGTTAAACTCATATCCCCCTAATGCTCGGTAACACTGTTGCAAACTGACTTAGCGCAACTACCGGAATGACCCAAACTTGCGTTCCGTCAACCCGAAACGTTTGAGAGCAACGTGAGGCGCATTTGGTTATAAATGTATCCCCATCACACTTTTGCGCTCTCGTCAGGCATTTGTTTCTTCAAATGTGAAGGTGTGTGCCACAATTTTTACTGTGGGGGTATTCCCTGCAGAAAAACTAGAACTATTAATATCTTCTGGAGGGAAATTTCTCACTATCATCTGCTTATATGTTTGCGTTGTGGTAAAATTTCGCAAGTGTATATGTACACTTGGATGAACTGGGGGGAAATCAGCGGAATAATACATTCCAATCCCTTACTCTTGATGCTAATGCACTTTTGAATAGCACAAACGATACGTGCATTTCAATCGGTTGCTGAAGTAACTTAAAGCTATATTTGTAAACCCCTTCTATTGCTTTAGATAATTAGAATACAGTTGAGTAAACAACTTGAAATTTCTCGTTGATTCAACCGATCACACAATATCATTTGCAATTCCTGAATGTTCACCATAGTGATAAAACCGCTTACCAAGTCAGTGTCTTATAAGAACCACTCTCAGAGAAACAAACAGTACATTAAATGAAGAAATCAAGCATTTCATTATGTTTCAAAGAGCATACAGAGTAGTCCATTAACATTTTTGTTCATGTACGTTCTAATCCATTGGTTACTTCGATAACATTGTCAATTTAAGTAGGAGGTCCCAATCAGAGTGCGGCGAATTTCTGTCTACCGAATGAATAATTCTGATTGTATCTCTGATGTTCAGGGTTACTTCACATATACTTACGTATTCAACATCAGGTTCTCCTCAAAACTCATCTAAACGTCGAAGTTCATCAGTCGAACTGTCTTCGTCAGGACGGTAGGTACTGAACCAAGTAGCTTGAAATGAAACGGAATGAATTTCAGGTTGTGATCTTAACTTCTCAACGACGGGTCAAGTAGGGTAAATGAATTCACCCACTTACTCATGGGCTGTTAAAAAGATTATTGCTCGACAAAATAAAGCGCATCTATCATATTTGAAGATATTCTCGGCTAAGTGCCGTATTGTATTCTGTAACCAATACACTCATCAATCAACAGCAGTATGCGGAAAGCTGGTGGGCACACTTGAAATCAAAGGCGAACGTATACCTTGTTGTTTTCGGAATTTGACTAATCAGTTATTGCGTGCAGCAGCGTTCCAATGTGGTGTTTCCGAGGAATTTCGACAGAGTTCTACAGCAAAATTAAGATATCTAATTGGGGTTTTTATATACAGTTATGCTCACCCTTATTAAGTGCATTATACTGACGCTATTAACTGCAAACTAACTTATATTCGTTCTCAGTGGCATTATTTCATATATTTCTTAGTACAGTCTTCACCCTGTTAGTTTTTAATGTAGATTGTCAAACCCCACTAATTGCCAGATGTCTAGTTGTATCTTGCTGGTTTTACCTTTCAATTTGACAACAACCAATTCTGGTTCCTTCTCCGAACAACCAAAACTACTTTCAGTACAGTGTAATAGACTGAGAAACACTATAAACACCGTGAGCTTCAGAAGTCACCGGTCATGTAAGTAGAGAGTTAGTAACCAAACTGATTGTTAAAGTCGTCATCTTCCACCTACTGTAACACCATATGAAGTACGGGGGATACGTTATAGTAATATGAAAATTCTCCTGGTCCATTGGGAGCATCACTCACAAGGGAATATGAATGAGAGTTTAGATGTGATGCTTCAGTCGCCTGATTTGATGTCAATGGAGCGGTGGTCAACACGATCGCTTCATGAAACTGTGACCGGAGTTCTTGTCCATGTTGTGAGTGCAAGGATATGCACGACCAATTATCTCTAACAAGAACGAAACTCGAGTCCAGTGCTTCTTTTCAAAAGGACTGTCTAGAACGTCTACGGAAATGCGGATGCTGCAATCACTTGAGGATGGTGTTAAATTTGTGTCAAACACAATTAACTCAAAGCAAAACCTCAGTAGCAGTTCTGTCTTCATTGAGGAAGCACTAGCCACATAACTTCTATTTGGCCTGGATAGTATTGCATATGACATAAGTTAAAGTGTACCAGCGTAGATAAAGTGGGCCAGTTGGGTTGCGTTTAAGGAGCTGCAGTTGTCACCGACTTTCAGCTTTGTTTACAAATGCAAGTTTGAACTCGTTCCCATGTGTGTGAAGACACCTGTCGGTAAGTCAATTCATGACAAACATCATAGTACTTCCTTCTTCAGCTACTGTTGTAGAACGCTCTTCCTAGCCTGATCTCGAAGTTACTTGTCTCCAGTGCTGCAGGAGTCCAACTTATCGGTAATTGTGAATGAACTGTTTTCTAACTATCGTTGTTAGGATAGAATGCCACAGTTACTCTATTCAACTTCGATGAATTGAATGGTTTTGTACAGAGGTTGCCCTTAAAAAACACTCCTGTCTACTTCAGTAGTAAATATTTTTTGGGGAAAAAGTGGGATTTGTTTAAGGAGATCCTATACATAAATCATCCTATGAGACAAATAATTTTTCAATACCGCAATTCAATAGTGATCCCCCAGACAGTCTTTCAGCAGGTCAGGGTGCGACTGTAAGTGAAAAGGAAGTAGTGGATTCGTGTATGTCATTCGCGGTTATCAGATTGACACAATGCTGTTGAGGCTCATGACTAATCAGTTAACTCTGAAGACTATCTGTTGGAAAGCACACCGAACAGAATACCCCCATTTAAAAAAAATGTCTTCCATGAAGCTTAGTAACCATACATCCAGAAAAATAGATACCAGTATACAAGAAAAGTGCGTTTTTTGTTGATTTTGTCCAAGTTTGGATCGTAGGCAATAGTTCATATCTAGACAAAGTTGGTCACAGTGTCACTAATACCGCTTGATTCTCCAATCAGCGTACGTCCACAAGTATATTTATGATGTCAGTCGTTTCTCTCAACGTCTACACTTGACAGTCAAACGGGTAGTGTACTCACACTGGTTTCTGTGGATGGGAACAGTTTACCTTGAAGTTTCAATTTAAAATTATTAAAGACAGAATAATACAAAATACTAATTGTCAAACGGAAGAAACAGTCAGCGATTTCAACCCATAGCCCTCCGCTTAACAGTCAAGGCCATATTCACAAGACCACGAATTCTCCAAGTTCAAGGGGAATAAGTAACCTCAAGAAAGAGTTGAGATTAGCGCCGTCTTCAGTTTGTGGTTACTACGCGGGTAGAGTAGTATACATACACTATGCAGAAATATAAGAAATCGATCGTACTGTTCAATCTGGCATAGTGACGCTGTGTAGTAATTCTATTTTCATGCATTTTGATACAGTATATTCGGGCCTCTTGCCTAGTAAGGTGTATGTTTCGTTTATTGAGTTAACATTTAAATCGAAATATACGGCTCAAAGAAAAACGCAGACAGAGTTCAGCGTTCCCGGCGAGTGAACAACAATCACGGAGAAGGAGAGAAATGTCAGGGTCCTCAGTTAACCAAACCCTATAGGTACTGTATAATTACAAAAATCTGCACCACGTAAAGTTACCATTTCGTTTACTCTAATCGAATGACTGTGTATGGAGGGGAAGGAATGTCAGCAGGGGTCTTATGCACAGCCTCATATCTGGACGAGTTTGTCAATAACGTTAACAGCAAAATGTTGGTTGAGACAGATTTACGCAAAATTTTAATAGCCTAAACGTCTTTGAGACCATTTTTCGAAGGTGCGTACAGCACATCAGACGGAAATTTAACTTACAGTCGATTTTGGTCCACTCAAGACCCACGGCTGAATTGTGTTTGCTAGTTTCAACTCGTTAACCTAACCTACCAAGATTTTGTTTCTCCACTAATTCGTCAGTTCTGGTGGAGCTACGATGGTTCTTACACTGGCACGTCAGATATGTGGGTTCGACAGACAATGCATCTAAATGTGCTCATGATGTTCCTTGCAATAAGTCAATAGACAATGGCATCAGAATGCGCGAACAAAAGGTGAACCTCATCTACTACAAGAAACCATATAGAAACGGGTCATTTCTTGCCTAGGTCACTATTGAGTAACCGAAACCATTATTTACACTTTTTCCGGAGCAGCCGTAATTCAACATCACTGTCTGGCTCTATGGTGCATGGTTCTGACGGTTTTTCTCTCTTTAGACAGATAACACTTGTTTTCTTGAGTTGAAGACAAATGGTGACTGCTTCTACCCTAGTTGCTCCCCTCAGATTATATGTAGTTTCCTCTAGTTAAGGAAAATAATGAACGAACTTCTATTAGGTGGAAATACGTGTCATCTGCTGTTACTGGGAATTCAAATCAAAGGAAAACGACATCTTTAATATAAACATAAAACTGATTCATCAGTCTGGCGGAAAATTTCTTCTCGCTGTGGAATATTTTTTTGGAGGTGCATGCGATAATTCCCCAATTCTAGAACAAATAAATCATCTCTCTCTAACACAACTGCGATAAGAAACAGGTGCACAATGAACTGAGCGATTTAGACCACTCATGTAGATGTGTGTGCGTGTGCGCCATTTTTGCATTCTATTAACTTACAGTGCGTTTGTTTGTTTGACCATCAAGTTCATAATTGGAAAATTTCCATGCACTCTGAAACGTAATGAAATTAATCAATCACAAGAACAGTTGAATAAGAGGAGTATGTCACCTGTAGAAAAGGTTTGTAGTTTTGTAATATGCCTTGTGTAGATGTGTGATTATTTTGAAAGCCCCATCTTGCAAATGATCTATCATATCAGCTTGTATCATTCGTACTGTGTCACGGAAGAATATGAATTAAGCAATCCACCCAAGTATGAAAGCAGTAACATGAACACTTATCAAGAGATACAACAGTCTTTGAAAATGTTTGATCCCAAATATCACCAGAGAAGCTGTGAATAACTGTTTCTACCTGGTTTGGTCTTCTAAGCATAATGAATGCCTAGAAATGAAACTCTTGAGCAGTGAGCTGGTGTCGTAGTAGTACGTCATCCCTTTATGAAGTAGGTTGCCGTCGGTCGTGGTCAGGAGGTTGTAGTGGAAATTCCAACTGACTGTCTGCAGCAGTCTGTTACAACCTTTACTGGGGTTGTAACAGACGTTTAGTAGACTACACAAAAACCATATATGGCTAATCATTTCGAGCCTGTGAAGAAACGGTATGAAATGATAAAAGAAACGCTGTCGAATAACCACGTAAAATTACGTGCTGATGAACGTTGACAGTCTATACTGTCCTACAGAAAAACGTTCACACTGATTTATAGCATTAAGTCAATGGGGGGTAGACAGGCATATCATGGTATGACAGAGATTACTTTCGCTGTGACTTTTCAACTTCTATTGCCGTGCACTAGCAGGAACTCATTTCCACAGAGTGCACAAAACAAGTCATCATTGATGCCAACTCACCAGTAGCCTCAAACTGATCATTCGTCCAGTCACCGTTCTTCACACGAACTTCACTGAATTAATTAAGTTAACACGGCTCCGGCTTGTTCGATCGGAAAAGGCAGAGCAAGACTGCATTTAGCAGCTAGGTAACAAGTTTTTATGCTTGGCATTCGATGTTGCATTTAACAATGTTTAATCCAACCAGGTAGGCGGTATACCTTACGTTGCATCAGACGAGCCTTTACGGCCGAATCGGTCATGGATTTTTTATGGGAGTTGGTTGACGCCTCAATTAGTGACTTGAGGTAGTTGTCCTTTATGCTTCCTATAAAATCCTTGTAAGTTTTGTCCCGGTTGACTTCACCGAAACCAGCGATTCGTTGTAGTCCTTTAGGCAATATTCGGGCTACTACAAGAATAGTTAAAGAAGTCATTACTTCTTACGTTTGGACTGTTGTGTGCAACAGTTTGCTGTGACAACAGATGAAAATGAAACAAACTTACCCGTACACCACCTTCAGGCCTAATAACTCTGAGTAACCGTATAGATCAACCGAACGTGATGTTTTGAAATCAGGACAATTTTATTCTGCACATACTTCGCGATGCAGGCTGCCTAAACCTGATACTGCACGAGGGCTTTGCGAAATTTCTTGAGTTGGCACATGTAAAATATTTTTCGGGGTGTAATAACCCATACTTTTCATTGATTTCCTTCAGAAACGGAAATAATTTCTGACCTGTAAGATCAATTTCAAATGAAATGCTGTGGCGCTGAACCCTAACAGATGAAATCCGATCGTAGTAAACTCTATTTGATTACAGTAGCGAGTAATTTGCTGGTCATTTTCAAATGAATTCATCGCACACCAACCAAATTAGACTTCGAAAGGCAAATAAAAAGAAGGGAACCTAATCCCATTATGCAAATTCAGTTGTTTAGACAGTTTAGAAAAATAAACCAGAACTATTTCTGCGTATAACTTTGTTGTTTCGAGAATCAACTACTTAACGTTCGACTGCCGCGTGACATTTGATGTCTATTTTGGTCATCAGCTTCTCTTTCTCATCACTTCAAAACTAGGTAGGCAGTTCTAGCCCTTCCATTAATCTGGCACAGACATTTCTGATTTTTAAGTTGTGACTGAACATTTTGCTTGATGATCCATGATGGATATAAGTTTGGTTTCTTAAAGTGATTTTTGACGTGTCGCTCCATTCATTGTCTGTTTTACATTTTTATCAAGAAGTCGGGAAGAAGAATTTGTAGCCAACATTTGTTTTCTAATTTTCTTCTCATACTGATGTTCTTGCCCACAATTTCATCCAAGCAGTTGTCACAGTTTAGAGTTGTTATTAATGCACTCTTTTGAAGACTAAATGCAGGACCCTATCAAGGCGATTGCCCTCCATGTCTTTTATTCGAAATCAAACCGTGCTGTTCATCACGATATTTCCGAAAAGAACTTATGCGTCAGTTTTGAGTCTTTGTTAGTACTCCGGAAAACGTTTGGAGGCGCGATGTGGTCTACCCAGCTAACGCGTTAGAGACACATTGTGTGGCTTATTTGGAACCGACGCATAATAAAATCAGGTATATTTTTCTTACCGATTTTCGTTGCGGTTTTGTTAACTTGATGCAGTTAAAAGATGTAACCTGCTAGTTTGAGGCTGTACAGATGCGGCATGTAGGTCACATTATTTATATCACAAGCCAGAAGTTGCTTTTTACGAGAATTGTTGGTAACAATCTTGGACGTCAAATCAGCCATAGGAACCGCACGTGCTCTCCACGCTGAGTTAAGAAGCCATATATCGAGTTCAAAAGCTTCAGACCACAGCTTGTTCACCAACAAATAACATTTTGTTGGATGAATTGTATCGCAATCAGCCAGTAAAATTGTCCACACATGCAAGGATGAAATAACCGACGAGATATTGCAGAATACCTTAATGAAAATCGTTATCAGGTAAATCTGAAGTAGGGTCTGTCTGGTTCCCATTATAGTTGTACTAGTAGTCCAAGTACGTGCTGCGTGAATGAAAGAACAAACGAACGGTCAACTCAGTTTTACGTACTGTCAAACCATCGACCGGGTTCTCTAGAGGGCATCTAACTTGCGCGTGTACTATGTTTTGGTGACCAACCGACCATGGTTGCTAGTAGTATGTTGTATAACAGGCAGTTTTGTTGTGAGTTGTATACTACTCACAAGTAGCGTATTACCTACAGACGACATTCAGGAACAAAAGGACAAGCCCCGAACACGACGGACAAGAAGAGACTATCGGAACAGTGTACACATGCTGTGTGAGAACTTTCACCAACGCGAATGACAAGTTACTGTAACCCAATGTATGTGAGTGCATGTCTGTCGTGCAAATGAGTGTACACGTTTGTGGTTTAGTTTTTGACATGACCTATACGGAAGTTTGCGCAGTAAACCAACCTGTTGGCCAAGCGTCTTTGCGGACACAACAGTATGCAGTGAGTCTGTCGAATGATGGCTCACCTATTACAAGCACATGACAAGAATCCTGTTGTAATCACACCCAATCTTTCGAGAATGGCCACCTCTGCCGAAACTATAGAAACTTTCTTAAGACCCGGTTCATACTCCCCTAGGGATAACGAAGGTCAGATTTGGTTGAAGGAGTGCGTTAGGCAGCCAACAGCAAAGTATACTCACAGTGACAAATCGGAGTCAGTACGTTAATAGATTTGCCTATAACGATTCTTTCCTATCCCAACAGATGATTTGCATTCAAATTTTCTTTCCGAATATCTACAGTGAAAGCCATTCACGAAGGATTTGGGCGAACACTTTCAATAGTCCAATTACAGATTTCACGTAGTTACGGGGAGAGCACTCCTAGCAAATCCGAAATACTAGTCATGCGCCAAACTGTTCATTTTTCCAGAGTTGACTTACTCGTAAGCTACAGTTGGGTATTGCGCAATAAGACCTATAATACAGGGCCCAAACACCGTGCCGTGATATGCTTATTCAATTAGGACGATTACCACGACCATGTACATAATACCTAAGCAAACTACCATCTAAACCATACTTTCGTATGCAAAATACGTTCCGAACGAGGAAAAGAACATTTTTATTACCAGGGTTGATTTTTGTAAACCGACCGTAATTCACAGCTGTACTTCTAGCTCACAGATTGTGCAACAGAGTTCCCCACGACCGCTTCACACTGTAGTCAGAAATCTAATCAAAATTCTGGGAATGCAACCCGCTTAGATAGGTTGTGTGCATATTGTGAAACAATTCTGACTACTCATAAGTAGGCTGTACATATTGCGAGAGTGCGCCTGCCGAGAAATTGTGCTTACCGACTTCCACAATAAAATCCACGCGACAGTATCCATCTGAAAGCAGGACAATCCGACCTTAAACTACTAGGATCAGTGCTAAGTGCTGAATGTGCGTGCAATAAAAAGCTTGAGCCTAACCGACTCTTAGATATTGAAGGTCACCCGTTTCAGATCAGACTCGATGTTGCTGATGTTGTAGTCACAAAGTACATCAGCAGAAATCTTCTTCCAGCGACACAAATCCCCCAAATTCAGTTCATTCAATACAATAACTCAGCAGTATACACAGTTCCGTAAGTGTCCTTATTCATATGGTGCGAAGGTCAGAAAACACACAGGAATCACCACCGTTTTGTAAACCATACAGTGAGGGAATAATGCGATTTGAACTCTCGCTGATCGTTGCAGGCTTGCACAGACGGCCAAGGCAGATGTTCACTTGTTATGCCTGGATAAAACATTCTCAAAAAGTGCCAGGGTTAAATGCATCAGGAACAAATGTAGTAGTGTCAGTTGTTACCATTTAACAACCTGTTCCAATCTTCGCCGCATTCGTACAGTTTCTAACGAGCCCTCAATGATTCCAACAACCACATGCGAACGACTAGGAAACACATAATGCCGATGGTGCAAAACCACTCTTTAACATCACTGTACTGCTTCGTCGCTCCTAATCTTGAATGAGGTAAGAAAACGTTTTCATGAAATATGTTTGTGGAATTAATTCCGGTTTTATTTCATACAATAGTCTAGTTAATTGTCTCATCGTAGGTCACCACAACAAGTTGTACTCGAACTTCTCATAAAATACGTATAAAACCCAACACAATTGTGTTAAACTTTACTACCGACTTTTGAGTCGGAATTGGAATTCCTGTGCACCTTGGCAGCAATCACTTACAATAAGAGCGTGGTTCGACCTACAGGCTAGTTCCAGAACAGAACAGGAATGTCGGTCATGTCAGAAAAACTGTTTTGAATCCGTCAGTCTGCCAAACCCCTAGTAGCCAGACTGTATTATTGTCGACGTTACTTGACATTACTTTCCGCATTCCATCCGGACCGATATGGTTTGGATTACGTCTCAGTTTGACAGTGTAACAACCGGACAGTACAGTACACTTCAAGGTTCACAGGGATCAAATCAACGCTTCAAATACTAACGTTTTGTAGAGCATGCAAAACAATAAGTGCAAGCTAAAGCAGATCTTCCTGCACATACCACATAATGGAGGAGACATTCTTAGTCTACATAACCCATTCTTAGCTTAATCATAGGCTGTGAGGTATACCTTCGTTTAATTCAAATAACCAACATAGGTGTAATTCGTACCGAATCAACTGTTTGATCTTTAAATAGCACTATAAACATGTCAGAGTTTGTGCAGTTTTGATCAGTTTATCAGAGTCTATCACAAGAGCGTCATCACTGGAGCTATTCAATGGCCGAATTGACGTACACATTTGGGATACTAAGTGAAGTCCTACCGCCGCCAGAAACACTGAAAAAAGGTATTCTTGCCTCTTCAACGAAACCTATTTTCTCATCCAAACTTTCATTGTTACCAGTCTCTTCAGAAAGAAAACGTCTACCGAATCCTATTCCGTTTAAAGAGAACACCCAGGACAGACTCAGACGTGTAACACATTGGTAAGCCTGGACATTCAATACACTTTTCTACCTTGATCTAATAATTTTTATAGTTATATCAGAACTCTAACAATGTGGATAAAAACAAGATTGGATAAAATAATGAACGAATTTTAAAAGCAATTCAAGTCGTAAACTCTATCAACCTCATTTTATTCAAAACAGTTGAATACGGACGACAGAATAGTTCCCCCTTCTAGAACATCACGCTCAAAGACCGTTCAGATGGATCTGTTGAATGTTCAAGGTAGCGCAAAACAAACTATACAGGATTACAGAAGTTTTGTTCCTGTTGCATATGAAATTTCACATAAGTTGCACTGAAGGGCATCATGAATATGCGCCAAGTATAACGGGCTGTTTTATGAAGCTTCTCGAGCTAACAACATACGGAAGTCCTTTACTCGGAAACAGAGCAAAATTTCTCCTTCGCAATATAGCCATAGAAGTGTCTAACATACCCGTCTAGATTGAAATCCCTTCTAAAGGTGTGAGTCTAATTAATTATTTTGTGAAGAGAAAAACTGCCACGTTGAAACACGCGCAAATGGTAGCGAAATTTGTTCTAAACCTACAAACGCCCGGATTGTCTCTGGCTCTGTCATTGTATCCATCAATCTAAACATAGCTGTGGAAAAAATTACATAGGTAGAACAAATAGAACGTTTGAAATCAGGTCCAAGGAGCATATTCCAAAACGACTGAGATGCATTAACCCACTTCCTAGTGGATACCACTCGGTGAGGATAAACCACCTGTTCATCCATCGTAAGAAACGTGTCAGCCGCAAATCACCACGTCAGTATTGTATCAGCATTCATAGCTCGAATGAATGCTCATAACTCACAAATCCTCAGGTACGTCGAAGTTTGACTTCTGCCCCTTACCAACCACACCCATGCACAGTTCGTGTATCGAGTATAACCAAGTCACTCAAAGTGAAGGCAGACAAACGTCAAGCTAGCGGGGTGCATTGTAAATGATAGGAAACCTGCAACGTTAATACACATAGTTACACCCACTCACTTGAGTTCACTTCGAAAATGATCGGCTAAGAATATGCTTCACCATAATGAAACAAAGTTCCGTTTTGTGACTAATGATTAGGCACCTTCTACTCTGAAACATGAGCTCACAACTCCATAATCAGCCGCATACGGCTATCCGATTCAACCGCTTCGTTATAAACTGTGGAACCCACAAGTTGATTTCAGCAATCAGTATGAATTAGGGTATTCGGCCATTTTTATCGCCAACGATGTAACCTTATGTGGAGCAACGACTCGTTTATCGATCGCTCGCGCAGTCACCGGATTAGCTATAACAAACTGGCTAGTCGGGCGATTTTTAGGAACGCCAAACGCAAGTAACCGTGTCCGTGGTTCAGTCAAACACGACAAAGAGGATGTGTGCAGCCAACGATGCGCCTCTACCAAGAGGACTACGCATTCAAGATCCTCTTGTTGGTCTCCAAGTAGACTAATGTCGACAACACGAGACACTTAGCTCATCCAATAGTCGTTTCCTGAATAATTGTTTAAACTACGGTTACAAGCAACACCATCTTGTATTTGGATGCAGTAATTTGCCGGTGCGGCTCGGCCGATCACATCTTGTAAGCGGTCATCCGTGCAAATTAAACCCTCTACCCGGACGTTTCGGTTATCTCTATCCACTAACCTGGAAGGTTCTAACAAGCTGAGGTACCTCGCAGATTGCAGAGGATCAAACGAGTCGTGGAGTAATGCTGCATACCCACAGAAATAAGTGAACAGGTCAGGAGTATAACATGTGACCTTGGATACCATACTCCTAACCCAGGCACGACCAAGTGACTCCTGATGAGGTATTCAATATACTGAGTCAGACAGTTTCAGAATCAATTGCTCTATACCTAGAGGTTGACAGTTTCGCTTCGTTCAATGTAGGATAAGCCAATCGGAAAACGGGCCCAGATGAGCTATGGCCTATTGAATTCGTGTGCATTTAATTGATATTCACAGATTCAGCCATCATCTGCAAAATACGGTTATACTCAGCGCAAATCATCACAGGAGTATCGCACTGAAGCTCCATTAGTGAATGAGCCGTTTCACATTCAGGTAACACCCATCCGTCGCGCCAGCAAATCCAGTCTATATATATATATATATATATATATATATATACTACATATAAAACCTTAAGCGAGTCTGCTGTGTACGCCTCATCAGTTGACGGATTCCAGTACAGATTAAGAACATTCAGTTGGCCTGGAGGTTGCAAAATAATTCCAGTGGATTAGTACTGCTTTCAGTGTTACCATCAACAAGCTGTTTGTTGTGGGGTAAAATGTTGGGTAAAATGCCTCAAGGAATACAGCTGAATTTTCGTTTTCATTTCAGATACTCTTTTTTACTTTTCTCTCCCGTAGTTACCTTCCTCCGTCGATTTACATAAAACGGTGCACCTATTCACCACTTTGTTCTTAGCACTACAACATAAGCTCGTAACCACTTTAGACAGTGAATTAGCCCGTTTGCTGTAACGAATGGACTGTGTAGATGTGTCATGAATTCAGAAGGTAGGTATTGTTAAGCTGCAGTACTGGATTGCAGCAAGTGTGCGGTAAGAAGCGCAGACAGCAGATTAGGCACAGCTGTACAGTACACTGTATCATGTCAGCACGCAAGCGTAAGTAGGCTAGAGCTCACTTGTTCAGAGGAAAGTCACATGGCCCGATCCGATTATACTTAGAAAAGGGTAGGATCACAGGCGTACTGGCTTGTCATGAGTGGTGAATTACGCAGACAGGTCCAATCCACAAATACGCATAGACTGTTTGCGTGCACATACTTAACAGGAGGCGAATGATCTTCCGCGCACACTCTGGCCTGCGTATTTTCGAAGAATCTGGTGAACTAGTGTTTGTTGCAGACAGGTGGCAACTGTTTGGACATTTTGACTCGCCACATTCAGAAAATTGGTGCGTAGTTACCATATCTAAGACAGCTGTTGCTGGCCCCTCCAACTTAACGTCAATACACTGCTGGACTTCAGTACACGCGGATCGACTGTGTGCTGAACGATTTACGGTAATGTATACAAACTGTATAGTGAGGTCATATGTCGACTGAGACTGACTGAAGGCGCTCCGACTGCCAGTGTGCGCACAACTGGACAACAGGGAGGATGGCTACGAAGAGTGACGTGGGGAGTGCGTACACACCGTCTGCAACTGTATTGATTAGTATGCACCACCTAGTTATGTTCACAGCATTTGTTTAAAACAGGCGACCAGTTCTGAGTTGGAAAAAAGCAAAACGATCGGACAGTTACGGTTTGCCGTGATGAGCAACACATCGAGAATCACATGTACTGCGATAAGCAGTTGAGTAAGCTTTCGGTCAGCAGCCAATTTGGACAGTGTAAGCTTTAGTATGTCAGAAAGCCACGACGAGCACGTGATCCCGACGCTACGCACGCCTTTTCCTGCGATTTCAACATATGTAATCAAAAGCGGTTTTGGTGACATTTAGGATTCGAAACCCAATCATGTGCAAGCGCGTCAGTTCACCGTGGTGGATGCGCACAACCCGTCACAAGAGACCCGATTCTCGAAAGTTGAATGAGAATGTCTATGGCTAACTGCTTCACACCGAAGTACACCAATTTGAGTAGAGAATTCTAAAGACAACATACTGATAGAGTAAGTCATTAAATCAACCAACTAGGTTTCTGAAGATATCCAGAACCAAATGAAGGCAGTGAGTAGCATCCTTACTTGAAGACGAAGTCTTGACGTAAACAAGTGAGGCCTCACCTTCTTTCAGATGACCTTTCTGGGAAATTCCCCCGAAGCTGATACACTTGAGGCGCCTGGACTAAACCCCATTATTCACCAGTTTGGCGAACTACGAAGACAGCTAGCATAAACGCTCTGCACCAAATTATTCACGAAAACCCAGCCATTGACACAAGCAGACCGAGGAGTTTGTCACCAGCTGGAAGTACATATCACAGCAATATGTAAATATTAATAGGTCACACCATTAATACAATGAATGGGTGCTGATTGGCATATCGGATGTGACGTCAAAATGGTTAGCCTCTATTTTTTAAGGGCTTCGCGAAACTCAGAACGATAAGACTGAAGCTCAAGGAGCTGTCTTGGTAACGTAATTTGTTGCTCGAACAGTGAAGAATGAATTTACGTAAGACAAATCCCTTCTATATAGTTGCATCCAGTCGGCTAAAGAACGACCAACCTGTTGCGAAATACTTGCAAAAACATCTGACCTCCTTAAAGCAGTTGTCGAGCACAAGCTGAATTTCATGTTGAAAACATGGGAGTACAAAGCGCGTGTAAAAACTCAAACCTACTCCAAATATATGATGTTTGCATGTTGTGGTAGAGTTCCAGGATGAATGAACGCACAAATGTAAGGGAAAAATCATCACACCGACGAGCGCACAGTAAGAATAAGACCCACATTATCGCTAGCCCCTCGAATAGACGCAGTCCACGAATTCGTTTAATCTCCAGCTGAACACCAAACAAACGCGTAAAGAGTGAGACGATCAACTGTTTGAAAACAAACAACCGAGCCGCAAGTGAGAGTAAGGCGTCATGAACGAAACAGCTTCCTTACGGCTTTCACTGCCCCGCGTCATTAAACGCACTCACTTCACAGACAACTCGGACAAACAACGACAACATTCACGCCATTGAGCTCGATTAGCTGCGATCTCACCTAGAGTCTCCAACCACTGACTCTGTGAGTCGCGAGAGCCCCAGTCCGGGAGACGAACACGACCCACAGTGGCCAACCCATTCGTGAACGACTTCATTTCCCTACGCCAAGTCATTATCTGACCACCTCGCACCTTACACCAGTCGGTCGCAGTGTCAGCGAACAGTGCTCGGTGTGGAAGACGACTAGCTGGCATCCTCAATACATTACCTAACCATCTAAGCCTGTGCAAACGTAGAGACTGGACAAAAGAACTCGTTTGACAATCACTACCAAACACCCGCTTCCTAACTTCCTCGTTACTTACACGCTCGTGCCACCCGATACGAGCGATTGAACGCAGACATCGGTGGTCAAATACTTGAAGACGGTTCACGTCTTC
>QNGE01002791.1:4341-25703 GCA_008508345.1 Paragonimus westermani | reverse complement strand
TTTGCGTCTAGAACTGACCCTAACAGAACCTGCCAAGCGGACGGCACAAAGTCTACTATTAACAGGAATCCAATCTATCAATGCGGCTGCGGCCGTCGTGCTGAGGACTATACCTACTCCCGCTTGACCGGTGACGGCGGCCGGAGAGTCACCGGAAGTGTATACCCAACACACTATTCATGACAACAGCAGCCTTGTGGACACAACATTAGCATCTGAAAGGTAATGTAATATCGATGACGGATTACATGTCAAAGTAGACAGTGATAAGTTTTGTGTCGCTTGTACTAAAAGGGTAGACGGAAGAACGAACGACTTAGGGTCACATCAACAAGTGCTCGGAGCCGTGCAAACAACAGGGTTACACGTGGGATTGAATGCCGTCAAGCTATCGAGGTCTAAACATGGTCTAAATAAGAATTAGTCGAACCGACTAGGTCAGTTGTTTCACAAGCGAAAAAAAGTAGACGGAACGTCTTCTATGCAACTAAATCCTCAGGACGGATTACCTGGGTTCCATGAAAATAAAACCTTTTATGAATGCTCTAGCGGACACGCTCAGAAAGAGATACTTCTATGTAGCACATCAATTGGGCATCG
This sequence comes from Paragonimus westermani, assembly GCA_008508345.1. Classification (NCBI taxonomy): domain Eukaryota; kingdom Metazoa; phylum Platyhelminthes; class Trematoda; order Plagiorchiida; family Troglotrematidae; genus Paragonimus; species Paragonimus westermani. The sequence goes on along the minus strand of QNGE01002791.1, from coordinate 25,103 downwards.
CGAACCTACAAATGGAAAAACACATCATTAAGAATAATATTTTTAGGCGAACAACGTCGGCCACATTCTCCATTCCATATGTACATAACAAACTATGATATTTACACTTGGCACTTCGTACACTGCAGATATTTTTCACACTCGTGAAATCTAAGACCTTAAACCGGAGGAAGGATGGAGAGGATATTTTACTCAACTTAATTAGTACCTTCGTATAAGAACTACTTAGCCGGAACCGAGAGGTGGAAAAATTACAGGGATTTAAATGTACACACTAAACGTGACCTACGTAACCCGGGTGGCAAACGTGAAGACAGACAATAAGCAAGTGTGCGTTCGAATACTAGTAGAACCCAATTGGGGGGCAGACTGTAGTAGTTAAGTGACTAGGTCGGAGAGATAGAAACCATGAGCAAAAAAACAACAGCAAAAATGAAGGCAGCAGACAACAAGTGGGAAGAAGGAAGAACAACAACGGCAAGTGGTCATACGGCATAAAATTGTGGATGCTGATAAAACTGACCGTATCAACGAGAGGATGAAGAGGTGGAATGTCGGATCACAGGTTATATACGAGATTTATAGTGTAGGCAAGTGTGTTTCAGGGAAGACAGGGAAGGCGACTGCTGCTTCCTCAGATTCACTGAAGCGCTAATCAAAAAGAGACATTGAAAGAGCGCGCACATCAGACTAATAGATGCGAATATTATGCAAATGTATAGATATATATAAATGTGTGTATGTTGGGTCCAAGAGAAGGCCATACATCGACCAATTAAGCAACGAAGGTGGGTAGTTCTGGTAGAGACAGCCCTCTTTAGCGTGGCAAGCAGAACCCGGAACAGACTGTCAGAGTTCCTAACAGCGTGTCTCGTACAGACCACTCTTTCCGATATAGCGCACCCATTTGATCACATCATGGTCGGAATAATTCAGTTTCGGTTCGAACACTTTGAGAAATCGCACTTTGAAACCGGAAGGTGCAAATGGGATCTGACCAGGTGTCACCGACATGGATAGAGAGAAGGGAGAGATAAACGTTCTATTTAGTATGATTCTTTAAGAAAACGAATTCAGTTAAGAATAACAAAATCAAAATCTGAATGCAATTCTGTGTAGGCCGGGGACAGACCAAGCTGACCGATTTGTAAACGGTAACCGCCAGTCGACAATAAAAGTTCAAACAAGCAAGGGGCTTAGCGTTTTACCGGCTAAATTCAGACTAATGACTTGATTGATGTCTCAGAGGATGCGCGCGTTTGATGGCAGTTGCGGTCAGTATGACATTAGCATATGTTTGAATGAGTTCTTGGAGTGTGTGCTGGTTGACCGGGTGCACAACACGATGCTTATCAAGAGATGGCACTATTCCACAACGAGTGCTCTATTGCCCGACTAATGATCACGAACATAGCCTAGATTTTCGCAGTTTGTGCATTAATTAACACCAAAATGAACAGTGATGAGTGGAATTCTGGGGTGAAAATCTCCGGTGGCAGTAATCTTCAACCCGATCGAAAACTACCGTTGTAAGTGCTACGAATCTTAGTGCACTAAATTTGAATTTCTCATTCAGCAAACAACTCTTCTGAGGTTATTTTTACATCACGTTACAGAAGCAAAAAAAAACAGTAAAACTTGTTAGTAATCAACTCCAATAAATGTCACATAAGTTTAACTATGTAGAGCCACCTTCCAAGTGCACGATGTGCGATCTCAAAAACACCTCCATCTTTGAGTAACGATCAACACATAATGGTATGCCGCATTAACAATCCGTTCACAACTTTTGAACTCTCACCAAAATATCATCGCGAGTGCCTTTCAGACACGGATCCCGACGACCTATTCTTATGACCACCTTGCATCTCTTACACAAGGCATTACCAGGTTGTCGGTGATACGTCCTCGTTGTGCCCAAAAGGAATCAACTGGTCATATTCTATTACTCCTGCAATTTTCGCACTATTCTATGAGCTTTAAGTTATTGAACACCAAAAGCAGATGTCTATTGCTCAAAAATTCGATATATTTTTCGCATTCTGATTGTGCATACATGTTCAGATTACAGGTGTCCCAAACACACGACTGAGCAAAACAACCAACGCACCGTTTTTTGCCTCATCGCACTCCATCCTCATGTTAAATGAACATGCAGAACACGGATAGAGTGAAAACAAATAGGGTCCACTTGAAACGATCTAAAAACAGGTTCACCTTATACAAGGAAACTTATTTTCAGTCGCGTGGTCTAGAAAAACTGACGCCCTTCTTACAGACAACAACAACAACGCAGGCGCAGGATACGAGTTGTACTATATTCTTAGGAAAACTACAGTTTGGATCTGCTTGTATGATTTGAACAAGCTTCTCCATCAACCTCTGTAAGTCACGTTCCAAATCGAAACAAAACAGCAGTCAAATTCCGGAATTCACATAGTTAGCCACAATCAACAGAGCACACGTTGCCTCGAAATTATGACACTGAAAGCTGGATTGCATCACACGGTTTATTACAACAGAGCAAAGAAGCAAAGCCAGTGTTTCAGTCGACCGCACCACATGATCGATTGAACAGGCGAAGTGAGAACAAAGTTGAAGATCACACTGGGAAGGAATATAGCACGACGGAAGAAACACGAAAGCAGGAGAAGACAAAACACGGAAACTCGGAAGAACAATCGACCGTGAGGCAAACACCACAGGCACTTCAAAAAATAGAAGAATAATTCAAATTCCAAAGAAAAAAAGCGAAATGAAATCCACACGAGAAAGAAGAAGACAACAAAGAAATTCCGAAGCAAACATTTAAAACCAGAACGTAGCCAACAAAACGACAGCATCCCGTAACCACCACATATCCCCAAAACCATCAACACCAACAAGTATGCTCACACAAGACACACAGATACCACACACGTATCACACACATGCTACGTACAGTCAAACTGATCCTCATGCTCACATCCGACACCGCACGACTGCACCAACCTACACACCAACCGCTCACTATCAACGTACCATGTACCATCACATGATTAGTCACAACGATAAACACACTAGCACACAGACACGGAAGAACAAGTCTAAAACAAAACAAACACCTCAACAATCAACACAAAAACATATCATCAACACAGCTTAAAACAAATGCCATATCAACGCCCCGAAAATAACTAACACAAGTGTATACGCGCTCAAAGGCATGCCAAGGGAGCTGCTCATGCCCTATGAACATCATCACATCCACAAAACAGAACTCACACGAATCAACACACAAACACACAAACACGATACATTCAACATAAATGTCCCTGGTGCTTAAACCCGATACGGCTCGACCGCGCGGAAGCTATACACCAGCGGCACACAGTCCATGTAGCATGTCGTGTGAGATGAGTACTCGCACAGAGTAACAACGTAGCAGACATGCGCAACAGAAGCAGTAGACAAATACATACAACATAAATCAAACTTGCATCAACACACAAACACAGTGTCACTGCTGCACAAACACCAAATGCGGCTCTCCCGCTCACAATCTATACACCGGAAATACAAATTCAATGTAGCATGCCGAGTGAACTGAGTGCTCATGAAAACCACCAAGGTAATACACATTCTTCAAGATTTCACGTGGTAAACCATCATCCATTGCAGCTTTCAGATTGCACAGTTATCCCATCGCTCTCTCCAACTCTGGCAAATCCGGGGCGAGAACAACTGAAGATTTGATGGCCTTTTGCGGTAGCCTGCTCACAGTCACCCAATCAATGGTAGCGCGACGGGTTAGTAGGCTACAAAAATGTTCGCACCACACTATCATGACGTCCTCTGACTGGGTGCACGAACAGCCGGTGTCCACGTCCATCAGTGATTTGGTAGACTGGACGAATGGACCGAAGATCGCCTCAAGCGAATCGTAGAACTCCTTGTGTCATCGGCGACCGGCGTAGCCATACAGCCACTCACCTTGCTTCCTCCACACGTCGCCATTGATTCCGAGAACACGTTCGGCCAGTTGACGTCGAACACTCCGGAGTGTCACTCGCTTGTCTTCATTGTCCGCGTCCATCGTGGAAGCGACAAACGCCGCATTCATCTCTCGTAACAAATTGGAAATAGCTGCATTTTGTCGTCAACAAACCAGTCTGGACGTTTCTGGCGTTCGACGCCCATCGTCTCGGTAGTCGCTGCCCTGATCTGTTTATTCAAGTACTGCCACATATACTCAGGGATAGTGGATACCGGAGCGCCATGCAGACCAGCGGCAACGGCACGCTGAAAAACAGCCCTCGTCTCACATTTCTCCAGTCGTTCGACATCCAAATTCCGTCGTTGTCCGAATGATCTACAATAAACAGGCTAGCAGACACGAATAAACAATCACCTCCTGACCAGTCTATGAACGGTGCTACACTCAGCGTTGCGCATCACTCGCGTGATACGCACTTCACGAACGTCGCGCTGTCACACAAACACGTAATCAAGCAAATGAGGATGACCGCTCCGTGGGTGAGTCCACCTCGTGACGTCGCTCGCATCCAACCGGAATCCAGTGTTTGTGATAGCCAGCTCGTGAGTAACACACAGGTGGAGCAAATGACCACCGTTCTCGTTGACTGAACCAACGCCGTACGATCCGAGGACTCCCAGCCAGGCTAGCGAGTCGCGCCCGCAGAACAGGTCAGGGCAAACAACACCGCACACAAACACACACACACACACCAAGTGGCATCAACAAGGTCATGAGCGCTCACATCCACAATCACACTAACAGACATCAACAACACGGAAATCAAACAAACAAATTCACTTGCAAGACATCCGCACCAAATTTAGTACGCATGTGGTCAAACAGTTTGGGTGTCCTGTTCAACATGTTATTGATAATTGGATTGAGAATAACACAACGTTGCGATTACAACACTCACGAGGAAGGCCACACGAGGTGGTTGAAACGTGCAGTATTGCAACTTGCTCGTAACGTTGTGTTATTCTCAATCCATTTATCAAACAAACTCAACCACGCCGAAATACAACAATCACCCTGCAAACAAACTAACGATCACACACAAATACACACACGTATACCACACGATAGCATCACATGTCCGTAAAAGCATCAACACCAACAAGTATGCTCACACAAGACACACAGATACCACACACGTATCACACACATGCTACGTACAGTCAAACTGATCCTCATGCTCACATCCGACACCGCACGACTGCACCGACCTACACACCAACCGCTCACTATCAACGTACCATGTACCATCACATGATTAGTCACAACGATAAACACACTAGCACACAGACACGGAAGAACAAGTCTAAAACAAAACAAACACCTCAACAATCAACACAAAAACATATCATCAACACAGCTTAAAACAAATGCCATATCAACGCCCCGAAACTAACTAACACAAGTGTATACGCGCTCAAAGGCATGCCAAGGGAGCTGCTCATGCCCTATGAACATCATCACATCCACAAAACAGAACTCACACGAATCAACACACAAACACACAAACACGATACATTCAACATAAATGTCCCTGGTGCTTAAACCCGATACGGCTCGACCGCGCGGAAGCTATACACCAGCGGCACACAGTCCATGTAGCATGTCGTGTGAGATGAGTACTCGCACAGAGTAACAACGTAGCAGACATGCGCAACAGAAGCAGTAGACAAATACATACAACATAAATCAAACTTGCATCAACACACAAACACAGTGTCACTGCTGCGCAAACACTAAATATCGCTCTGTTGCTCACCGGAAATGTATAATCGCGAGATGTTCGGCTCCAAAACATATATTGTTATTGTCAAGAGATACGGTGCACGTGAGATGTACACCGTTCCTTTTTCACTGATCGCGCACGGGCGGATTTTAATCAGAATCCTGCGCGCGCTTCGTCTTTAAACAACTCGTTCGTTTTAGTTATGTTCCCCAACAGTGCGGAGTCAGCGTCGCTTAGCCAGACATGCGAATGCTTCTGGAGGGCCAAAGAGTAATATTGTCGAGTGGAACGACAACTGGATATGAATAAGCATAACACGAAAACTCATAAGATGACACATCATACTATAGCGGTCAGGTGTACCGGCCGACGTTAAGATAGTCACCTTACAACAGCACACACGCTGTGCACAATAACGGCTGACCCGATCGATTGTAGAAATTTTATACATATTCACAACACAAACAGACAAGATACAAAACATATCTGAAAACGACAGTCAACCTCAGAGCACACAAACCGTTCTACCAAGCTCCACGGAAGATCGATTACGATAATATCAAAAATCCGCCCTAAAACTCTGTTGACAAGTATCCGCAAACAAATACGGAATCTGGTGCTTGGACCCGAAGTGGCCCGAACGTAATTAAATTACATACTAGCGGTACGCTGTCCATGTCGTATGATGTAAGTTGACTAAACGTGCAAAGTAAAATTATGATAGACATTCAGATAGATGATCTCAGTTGACGTGAGTGGTGTTCAAAGAGTGATGACGAAGTGCCATAAATAACGTGCTCGTGGATTAATCTCAGTAAAGCTGCCCCGCGCTGTCCCCATTTCAAGGAGGTGCACATACAACGTTACACATCAGTTGAAATAACCGGCAATGCAGAACATAATTGGTATACTGCGTGCATGGCTTCTGAGTCCCTGCAACCTGATGCGTCTTAGCTCACATGCGTTGTCCAACCTCCCCTTTGAAATGCGCCGTCCGGAGTAGTCCACCACACACATCAAACGACTGAAATGGATGATGTGTGAAGCTTACTGAGGCCCAAATGCGCGCCCCTAAAGGCTGCCTTGTCAGGGATGGGAATGTCGTGTGATTCCGACATGCGGACCAAGGAATATTCGTACACTCACCGTTTCACTGTTGGACCCTACCTGGTCAGGCTCTTAGCTGTCATGATGATGATGATCACTGTTTGACCACACTAAGAACACTTCGTGAGGATGTAACAACTCTTTCACACTCGTCGCTGAATTCGTGGTGCGTGACAAAACGGATACTCGGAAACAAAGCGTCTTTTTCCAGACGGAAGGTTCGAAATTCGATTAACAGAAAGGGGGAGGGGCGGTAGCCACGATGAGCCCGTGGTCAGGTAATTCATGCACAAATTCTAAAAAATCGAGAATCGAAATGGTCCTAACACACAGGCCGGTGTCATCTACAGCCGAAAGACGATTATTGTGCGACGCACAAGGCCAACAGTACGCAGTTTAGCTGCATGTCCAGTAAATGGATTATTGACAAATGGAACCAACGCAACAGACATGGACAGCAAAATAGGCAGAAAAAAGTCACAAAACCCACTCTAAACAAGCAGACTGGCGCTGGCGTTTAAAACCGGTGTGGTTGCACCACTCCAGCAATATACATTCATTGCAATGTGTCGTGTTAACTGATTACCCATACGACGTACCAGCAAAACACAAGGAAATCAAGGAGACAGACACTACGGAACAGACCAGTCACTGCCACAGAATGAAACCAGGTACTTATGTTGTGCTCCTCCGCATAACGGAACAACATTTAAAAGCCATGAATTCCACTGGCAAATAGCTATGTGCGAAGGTCCTGTTAAAACAGAAGAACGGAGGACATAAGTGCACCAGATAAAAAAACGGTTAAAATCTCCCGTTTGCAAAATGCATACAGAACACGAGTGAGTTATCGGATTCACCTCGAAATTCATTGATATCGGAGGTCGAGTCCAACGTTTATGCTTTTCAGAGGTTTGAAGCAGTTCGACTTGAGCGGATAATTTACAATCCTTCATGCCCGATATATGCCGGATCCTGTGAAGACGTTGAGAAGAAACGAGAGAAAGAGCGGAAAACAACCGATAAAATCCAGAAAATGCATATCGAGCTAATTTTGGAATTGAACTGAACATATACATATGGATGCATGGTGGTACTAGAACCAACATACAAACGCGGTCATAATGAAAGATTTTAGCAGTATCAGGTAACAATGATAAACATCATCATTGAGGATACGCATTACCTGTGGTTCCCCAACAATGTTTTATTCTGAGTAACTTGCACACTGCTGGCAAAAACTTTCGCAAATACGTAACAATAAAACAGACACGAACGAATAATTCTATTACGCTAGGTTCTCCACAACGAATGTCTCCATGACTTTTTGTTTCCCTGATACAAATCGAGTTCGAATGCACAGATTCAGATGACGGTTCTGGCAAGGCGGGCTACCTCTCCAAGCCGTATGTTAGACTGTGTCGCTATGACCAGTGAGACTTTCCTGGTTTCCCATTGGTGCACTGGTGGTTTTGCTCTACACTGCTTTGACAAATTCCGATTGGCCGCATGTATTCATTTGCCATTGGTCGTTTTTTGAACTAGGCAATTAGTACACCTACTACGCACGCGTTTGTCAGCTCTCCATCGTTACAGATGGAATTAAACGATTTTATACAGGTGTACGCAGATACTGGATGAAACAATTGGCATAGTCATTACGCGATATAACGGAATCAAATGACTGGACATTCAGTCTACAATCAGTGTGTCACCGGGCTCACTGGGATAGCACCCCAGCAATAAGAAAGTAGGACATGCGGTTTCCAACAGCATTCTAACGTCTAGCTGCACTTTGTCAATAAAGTTACACAGATCGCTCGGAAAAATTCCAAGTGGTCTACTATTGCTCTCCTATCGGAATGAAAGGACCACGATAGTCAGTCGGACACACGAGAATGAAACATGAGAGCGTCCACTGCCAAATTTGGTATGACTTAGTCAGTTCAGTTGTCCAAGCGCAACTCAAAAGATAGTACCACCAGTTGGAGGATTACCGTAACAACAACAAAACACAGCTGGTCGCTCTGTTGGTAACTCCGTTCTCTTCTGTTCAACTATAGACAACTTTTCAGACCCCGGTTAAACGAGACGGCTAGCTAAATGCCACCGGGCATGACTCTAAGTAGTATATATATATATTGTAAAGACTAATTGCAAACTAAGCGTGCTTGCCTACCGACCAAGTAGTCCAGGACAGTAAATGGCAACATTAACAGAAGATGAAAACAGGATTTCCGAAAAAAAAAGTGGCACAGGCTGGTTTTTCATTATCATGACATGACGCACGACACAGTCACGAAGAGGCTTCAAATGTCGACACGGAAACACAGGTTTTCAGACAGTTCAGTGTTACACTCATCAGTACGCGAAACCAGCTGCACTTCAATAGATGAACAGCATGAGTGCCTTGTGGATTTCACTGAAAAAAAGGAAAGGTCGGACAGCAAATCTGAAAAAAAGTCGGAATGGACCTTTAACTTTGTTTGGCACTCAACCCAACATCACTCCGGGTTGCTCCTGCTGCTGCTACTACTAAATTGATGCCGGAACGACCCACTTGGTATCCTCTGGAAAGCGTGAGAGGTCATCCTAGTGCGGCCGTTTCCAGCGACGGAAGCAACATGGGAATTAGCAGTCATACGTAACAGGACTTGATCGACCGACATAAGAAAAGGTGTAGTAGGTAGTCTGGAAGTTGGTAGGGATTACCACATAGGTTAACTAGTGGTTAATCATTAATTGGTTATCGCTCATAACAAGGTGGGCGCCCTCTATGTGGTAAGATGGTGGCTCGCCACAGTCCGCTTAATTCACTAGATAACTCCAGGTCACAAGACTGAATTGACACCTTGAGTGAGATACTGAAGCAGACAGAGGTGCTTGATGTGTTGCTTATTGGGGCCATAATTTAGGAGTTTTGTAGCACGATGGAGTGGTCAACTTTATCAAAAGTTTTAACGAAATTAAGATAGACCAAAGACCAATTATGCCTCAACAGTCTTCGTCTGAAAATCACCAGCACATTTGTGACGCAAGAATGCGCTACGGAAGCTGTACTGTTCCCCAATAATGAGGTAGGCTTCTGCTACCCTGACACCGATAAAGTCACTCAGCAAGCTCTCTATGAAGTCAAGTGTGACTGTAAACTGTTTCCAGGCTTTTGGTAGAAAACCAGTTAACAAGTAACGATCAAAAATTGCTGTTAGCGTTTCTGTTAATTCGGTAGCACAGTCTCTCAGTAAGAGACAGAATACAGAGTCTGGGCCAGGTGAATTGCGAGCGAGTAGGCTCAATAGTATGAATCTCATTTGCGAAGCTGATATCTAGGATACTTCATCGACGTTGTCCACCGTGTGCCCGAAAATCACTTGTGATATACAGCTATGCACAACTACGTACTGTTCATCCACAGAGTAGTCCGCCAAACAGTTGAGGCTGTGAAGTACTGATCTTACTCAGTATGTGTTGGGAATTCATCGTAGAAAAGCTTAGGATTCGGCTTCATGAGCAAAACCATATTGATAACAAAATAACAGTAGCCGTGTGCGATTACGCTATTTGATGTACTCCGCAAATGCGAGTTCAGACTGTACACTTAACAGCTGTTTCATGTTGGACGTTTCAATGTAACCGAAAGCTTGGTTCTAACTTTCAGACGTCTCGATTACCTACTAGATCAGAGAAACCGCACTGAAACACGGTTGTTGATAACATCCTCAACGACGACGTACCGGTGATGATTTACGCTGTGTGGTAATGGAGCTAGGCCATTCAACCTTGCTGATCAGCCTTTATCGTTGAAAAAATCCCTCAAAGGACTGTAAACCTACGTATTTAGGAGTGTGTTGCTGAGTGCCCTATAGGTGGCTAAGTTCAACTGCCTCGTGATCACTATGATCAGGCTGAGCTATGACCTTTAGACTGCCGAGTACGTTACCCTCGTTGACAAGAACTGGATCAACACAGCAAGATATATGATCTACTTACCATCTAGTATGATCCTGGACATGGTGAAAGTATTACCCAGAAGAATACTAGGCGGAGGAAGATGCTGCAGCACCAGTTAATAAACATAAAATTCAGCTTAAGTGAATTAAAATTAAGGCTGGAGCGTTACTCTGAGCGGAGGGTTATGCAAGATTGTGTCGACAGCCTTATATGCAGAAAACGAGATGTAGATCACATCTGTTAAGCAAATAACGCTTTGAGCAACGTGACACGTGCCAGATGGACTAAGGGTGATCTAGTAACACTTTGTCACGAGTACATAAGGTTTTTAAGCGCGAACTCAAATAGGGAGTTACACCATGTTCTTTACGAACTTCCCTATGATAGCAAAAAACTGTCACACCAAAAATAGATAATTCGTCGTCTTGCAGTTCATCCTTACACCACGTCTCCAGGGTGCACACTACATAAACAGGTTTCGTCAAGTACGGAGTTTTCGAAGCTCGTCCAATGTTTTGAAGAGTGAAATCGTGACAGAAGAAAAATAGCACACACAAGAAGCTTCAGTGATGACAGGTGAATCTGCACGAATAGACTGGATGTGTTAGAGAGGTCAGGTCAACGTGTTGTGTGTTGAGGCCGGGACACCCTACTAGGATGGCGGCAAACTGGAGTTTTTTTTATCGTATGGACTGGATTTGGTGTACATGCAAAGGTCACTTAGGGCGATCTCAAGAGCAACTGAGTTGGGATTTGTGATGATATACAGGTTTCTTCACTCAGGTACGACGCTTCTTGGTCAATCACAGCGGCATCTGACCCAAATGGTAATCATGGGTGGGCAGTGAGTAAACAGCATATTCGGTCATTTTTGCAGTGGAGAAGCTATTCGTGGTCAAGGCGCGAGCATCGAGGGTAGGTGAACCGACTGCAACTCACGATTTCCGCTAGTGATTGCTAGATGAGGGAGACCAGTGGATGGTGTTAGGAATCCCCACCGGTCTCGATCATTTACTGATTGAATGACGAGATCAGAATTTTCTCAAGAAGCCTCACCGTGTGTTGTGCCTACGAACGAGTACAAGTACGTTACACTATGAGCATGAGAAGCAGAAAAAGAAGTTGCTGCAACGGAGGCTGTGTTCACTTTATAACACAACCGAGAGGACTAGAAAGATCAACTAATAAATGTATTACAGCATGTAACATAAATGTGATACTATCAGTCTGTACAGACAACCATTATATCATATTATGCATAGTACTGGTCTTGCATATGCGTTTATGATTACTTGGATCTTAAGTGACGGCTGCAGGCGACCACATTCTTCTCGGTTAGGGTGTATCCTGGATGTTTCATCAATTCCATTGTGCTTGACTTGTCACAAAACCAATAAGCTCACAAATTCAGGTACCGTAAGAAGAGTAGTCCGCAGCGGACGTGACGGGTAAGTGTACTTAGGATTATTTCTCTTTCACCCGAGAAAGATATCAGGATAACCAAAACGGTTAAAGGCTCCGGAATTCTTTTCTATCACGCTCTTTCCAATCGGCCGGCATCATAAAGTCAACCTCGAGAACAGTAAATATAAACACTGATCGGTGCGCAACTACCAGCGATTTGTGACACCATTCTGGGTGTGCTGATGCTCCTACTTACGGCATTTATTTTACAGTGTCCATCAAGGTAAATGGACTGCTTTTCTCCGCCTCTTTTCTTTCAGTTTGTCAAACTCTGATTGAGTGGAGTTTGACTAACATGACCACAAAACTCGCCTGATTGACTACGGTTAATAGAAAGCGAGGTATTACTTGGACCAACAAAATAAGCCTCGGAGTCCCCATGCTTACAGGATGAGATCACAATGTTGTTAACTCACGAAGAGTCAACCAGTTATGGAAATGATAGTCGCTCGTTTGCACCGATCGGTCTTGTAAGTCTACCTTGATTGGGAGCTTTATTTTCAAAATCAGCCGGGCAAGGTAGAAAACACAATGTATCCTCGATAAGACGGCATGGAAAGTGCTTGTTACACAAGTGTTATTGCGCACTTTGACTCTCTTCTGAAGTCACAACTACACCGGATGAACGTATATATCTCAAATTCTCAGTTGGGTTTTCTTTTAAAATCCTATAGATCAAAAGCGGAACCAGTTCACAGGTTGAGTGGACTTCGGTCTTACAGAGATGACAGGACAGAACTCCATTTTTCCGAATACTCCTGTCAATATCAACACACCCAATTCCAGAAACTCACTGGCGATATGCGGGGTTAGGTTATCGTTGCACTGTGGTACTCACTTCACCACAGATACACCACAGACAATCAACAACCAAGCATATTGAAATATCCACACTCCAGACAATCAGTCACATCGATACCCGGAACAGCACAACAAACAAACCTGAAGGCAACAACGGAAATAAAATAGATGGCCATGTTGATATGGTACCTGAGACGAAAACACGAAGTATTCGCCAACAGACTAAGCCCGAAACCAAACGAAAGTTTCGAGATGGACGCGAAGTGGCTTACTTTCAACAAACGGGTTGCGATTACCAATGGGTGTGACGTCAACAACTGTCGCACGACCTTACTAAGCTGGTTGGATTCGAGATAATGACTCAAATGCAACCATAAGCTTGTTGTAAACAGTAGCCAGCCTGAAGTGTAAGTGTCAGATCGCGAATACCGACTGTGTTCTTGCCATCGCATTCAACATGTTCAAGAGGATCATAATGCAATGACTTCTGAAAGGATCGGGTACGTGGACTACACTGCTTTACAGAGAACATGCGGACTACGCTGAACTAATTGAATGACATAGTTGGGCTGGACGACATGCATTTTGCATTTTCGAAATGTGGTGGTCTTACAAGATTGGATGTATTATTGTCAGTACACCGCTGGAGACTGTCAATCGTTCTATCTACCTGAGCGTTGTCATCTCCCCAGTTTATACCCGTTGACGAAGTGTTCACGAGGATAACAGACGTACGTAACGCAATCAGCGACCTCCGTAACTTGTGGCGTCACAAAGATATCCATAGGTTACGTGGACCAAAGGCGTGGCCTATTCATGCGGAAGGTGCATACAGACTCTCGGTATTCGATCACCATTGGCTCGACCAGGTGGGTTGATTGTGTAAGCAACGCCACAGTTCGTCGGCTAGTATTTAGGGAATGTACAGGTTTGACCGACAATTGACTGGGCGAAAATGCAGTCTTCGCCGATTTGGTTATGCACTCCGTATACCGATGAAGCGTGCATCGCACTGCGTATTGTTCAATGTGGCTACTGGTGGTGGCACGAAACCTCAAAGCGGCCAGGTGACGACTGGGTCACGGCCTATGAGAGCTATGACAGTTCCACTGATTAAGGTTATTAGGTGCCATCTACCTGGTTTGGGAGTCCACGACCATCCATACTGCTGATTGGAAATCCCTTAAGCATGGCAGCGTATCGAAATCGGTGGCGAGTCTGTGTCCGTAAACGCTCCGATTTCTTTTTTATGAAGCTTAAATGAATTTATTTTTTTGGTTTCCTTCTATTCTTTTCCGCTATACAATCGTAATTAGTTTTTATTTTGCTACTCAGTGGACCGGTGTCAGGAGCAACGACAGCCCAAGTCACAGTACTTACAGGTAAGGCCCAAAGCTGAGAACGATAATGCGGTGGCAAAGGAGGGTAGTGGAAGAACCCTAGTAGCACCAAAGTTGATAACTACCTTTCTCTTCCTTGTTTTAATTACAAACAGATAGTGGGGGGAGGTAATTGAGTTGCATGGAATAACAGTAACAACTGGTTGCAGTTGTCACCTGCAAACAGGTTTTCCACCCGGCCCCTTTCGAAAACAAACGCTAGACACGAGTTCCGATCTTGTTGGAGCTCATCAACAGTATATACTCCGGTGAGACAGTGTAAAACGGAGACAGGTTCAAACTTGGGGCTGGAAACACGGGGAAGGCACACAATTGTGCCGTGGGCCACAGTTGAAAATTTACCATTCGATGTGCAAAAAAATTTCCAATTTGGTTGGACTAGATACAAAAGCGATAGGTGAAGTAGAGTGGACAAAGTGATGCTGAAACGATTCCTTTAAAGGTACACTGAAACACTGTATATAAGGTGTAAATGGTTTAATTTGGGTGGGTATTCAGTTCAAACTGTGGCGTATACCCCGGGTTAGTGTTAACTAAAAATGCCAAGTAACAATCACACGCACACCACAAATCGGACGACCACGTCCACACAGCTTGCCAAAAGCCGATCGGTAGAAACTACTGCACAGTGGCTTAGAAAGCACGAGACCATACAGGCACGTATATGCTTGCAGAACACAGTAACCGTGCGCAGTGAACAATAACAGACGGATGAGCATAAGTATACGGACGGACGGATGACCTACTTCCATACAATGGCATTGTCAGCGGCCTTGTACTTAGCGCGACCTTTCATGCAAATCACCTGCACACCACTGGTATTCGTCGGAGTTGGAATGCGGACTTCGATTTTCTGTGCGAATAGGCTGGGCCGGAAGTTCGCTTTGACTACCACCTGAACGTCCATGTTGGTTTTACCCAACTCACGCACCAGTGGAATGACGCGAAACGGTAGGCTGATTTCCTACACAGGATGTGGCAAGATGGAAGAGTACAAGTACAGGAGAGAACGGTTGGTTAACATTGTCAACAGTAGGAATGACTCTCTAGCTGACCAGGTGTCAAGCCACTTCATAGGGTAAACGAAGAAAATGAAACGACGCATTCAGGCAATATGTGGCCAATTGTAGCTGAGCGCTGGGGGCGTCAACTAGACGCATTTTATGAGGTAACGTTCAGCAGTGAGCTTACACCTACATAAAAAACAGCATTGATCCGTTAACCAATACACTGGACGGCGAGTTACAGAAAGAAATTGAAGTTCTGAGCAGAAAAGAAAGAGTCACTGCTTTCTCACATCCGAACGAAAGGTAAACAGAGTACCTAAATCAACAACCTACAGAAAAGTTTGATACATGCAAGTACATCAAATAGACAGGCACATGCTTTCCATTAATGGACCATACGCTTGTTCGCAGTGACTTTGTCTGCGCGGAAGTGTTTCTGTCACACATAATCGTACCAGTCGAACACGATCCTTAGAACGTGAGCTGTTTAATAAAATTTTACCAAAAACACCCCGTTTTCACGTCACAACGAACAGAGGGGTTCCACATTACACTCAGGAACTCCAACCCCTTGATTCAAGAAGTAGGCTCATAAAGTAGTGAAGTCAGACATGCGGCTAGCGATGTCGTCTGATGTTCAGTCAATCGAGAGCACAGTGCACACCGTTACGGATAAGAACAACTCAGAGATCACTCGAAGAGTCTTCGTTATAAAAATAGGCGCGGCTGTTCAATTCACAACGTCCTTGAATCATAAAACTGTCCGTGTGCTATACAGTGTGTCGACGAGGTTATCCGCGGTTGGTCCCTATACCTCCTGGGTGGTACCCAATCAACCCAAATAGCCAAAGCACTCTCCGTATCCACTTCAGTCACCGATCCATACGGTATTCATGTAACACCTCCTGATTTCGAACTCAAGAATGAACAACTGTTCGTTCGCCACCCTGGTAAAAGGGAAAAAGCACATGCTTTTTAACTTAACTTAAGTACCCTTAGAGACAGGGCCACGTGAAAAGCATATTGTTTTATACAGTGAGATGTGAAAGCAAGATCTCACCCAACTCCGAAATTGTAGTAACGTTTAACGTTCCCACGTTCATTCAGTATTCAAAATAGGGTATAAGTGATCTCACCCCTGTTTCGCTGGAGTGGGCAGAAAGTTTTCCAAGAAGTTGAAATCAGTTCTGCGTTCGTGACACAAGGTCAAGTTGGAAACAACCGTCCGAGCACGACTACTAATCATCGTAGGACAGAACTTTCTTGATCCAATGTGTTATAAAGTTCATAAAAATATTGTGTGATTACCTAAGAGAGACGAAAAAGTTCACATAACACCAGGCACGACTGAATTGTCACAGCAGTCATCATTGCCTGCGAATGGTAACTGGCAGGATAACCCACCAGACGAGAGGAATAAGATTCATCGGTAAGAAACTAGAGACACGGATTAACGCCATATGTCATGACGACCATCAACAGAGCCACGAAACTTGAACGTAGAGTTACAAGACCTAGGTAACCGTTTGGGTGTGCGATCCGCTGAGCACTAAATCTGATGGCAAATTATGATGCTTCCGGGTGTTCAATCTCAAACCGACACTCCATCACTGGTTTCGTCATTGTTTTGACACAATAGATAGTGACAGTCTGAATAGGGAGTTGAAGGCAACGATGATCTCCCAGTTGAAACAACCGGGTACAACGTAACTCTAAAGCTTTAGGAAGTGAGCAGAATCGGCTAACAACATTCTGAAGCATGTTCAGAATGGTACCAGCGTCGTTACCACACACAGACACGGTTATTAAACCGCATTAGAAACATGAAGATAAACCAACCTGATGAGTAATCCAAACGTTGAAGGGAGCAAAAAACTTACCTTTGTGGTTCGGTAGCGCATCAGTTCGAATTCACCGTCAGGTGGGACAAACGAAATTGTGTGTTCCGTATCGAACCGACTGAGTTTAACGCATTGATGGAACTGACAATCATCAATCGCAATCCCACCACTTGTTGCGACGCTAGTAAGGAGGATGCAACACGGAAGACATTATCGCATGTTAATAGGGTTTAGCAAAATGGGAATACAGGTACTGTAGTATAATACCGTGGGGGGAAAAGGTAGTTCATAGAATAAGTTTGGGAGGAATATCCGCAGAAAGTTGAGGCGTAGCCCCATCGCCGATCGCGAGGCCCAGCTAGCTGAGACTGTTAACAGAATGGTGAACGTTTTTGTTTTAGGAACTATCAGCAAACTCTTTAAGTACATCCGTGCTACTGATCCCCAGCGATCGTCTGTCAATGACGCTACCAGTGAGGTAAACAGTACTCTCATCAATAACTCTAGGAGGTTAGGCAGCCGGGCAGAACACCTTGAGAACCAATTCAGATGACCACTGCTTTGACCGTTATCGCACAAACTTGATAGACCTAGAACCACACGATAAAATCAAGGTCTGTTATTCCACTCTAGCACTCAAAGGCAAGGACACAGCCGTACTACGCGACCTTGTGTCGGTATTTTCAAAGAAGGTGGTGAGGCGTCATTAGAGGCCGCAGCTCAGTTATTCCGACTTGCATGAATGATAAAAATATCTTTCTATGCTAAGGTCACTCGACGATAGTTCCAACATTCAAGAAAGGAGTCAGGGACTCCTGCAAAAGCCATGTGGATATTAGTCTAACCACAGTAAAAATAATGATTCTGGCATCTGTTATATTTCGTCGACTCAGTGCACCACAGGAGGTAGATATTAGAGAATAGGTAGAGTTTCGTCCTGGAATGTTCACTCTCCGACGAATTCTGGAGAAACACCATAGGAACTGCCGGTCAACAAGCGTACGCTCGAATAACACTGTTGGAGTCGATTAAACGCGAGTATACCGAGGAAGTATGTGAACACAATGCTGACGCTTCTCAGTTAGGTGTTACAAATCTGGGTTTACACAAAAGTTCAGTCTTGATTGGTTTTAATAGTTAGACAAGACATACCGTGATAGTTTCATGACAATCAAGTAACAGCGTCAGCGACATACACACCGTTGTCAATGATGTGCCTAAAGAATGAACGATACTACTACGAAGCGACTAAGCTATGCTACTGGCGCGGTGATGCCCCACCATAAGACTGCGATGGGACATCCAAGAAGGAGAGTTTGTCAACTTATGTAAACGTTCGAGTACAAGTGACTAGCCTCTTGATTTTCAATAAGGCGATTATTTTGTTCTTGATTTTCCTTTAAATCTTCGGTCAACCCTCACATGAGTCGCTCAATTTCAACCAGTCTTAACAAGAAGTGGTTACAGTACTTTTTAATTCGAGTTAAACTGCAAATAACTTTTACAATGTCCAGTAAAAGCAACAGCGAAAACATTACACACTCTTAGTCCAACACGTTCGCCGAATGCTATCTTCGGCTACCAAAAGGAGATCGATCTGAGCCTGAGTAAGATGGTACACCTAGAAACACCTAGGCACACACACACAGGTAAACGCGCAGTTTGTAAACCAATCGAGTTCAGACAGACAGAAACTCACTTGTCATCAATGCCAGTCAGATTCCGTTGTTTATTTTCAAGGCTTAGTTTGTCGTTGAACCCGAATTTGCATTCGGGCATACCACTCAAGTATGACTTCATAATTACTCGACCTGCAACATGAGCCGACAGCACTTGACCTGAATATGGGTACAGGTAAAAAAGAGTAACAAGTTTTAAGCGCAAACGCACCACTAATTCTGTTGATGTCATCCAATATATCACATATGGACTATATGTCGTCCAGTCGTGCAACAGAGTCAATAATAAATGGAGCATAAGCCCGTTACCATGATGTCGTCAATCGCTTCTGTTGATAGCTTCCCATGGACAGAGAATGGTCAATAAATAGAACACAGCATCTTAAACAAAGCATTACAGACTAATTCTACACATCCATGATTGTAATTGAGAATTGTTCGACAAGATTTGTCAGATGAGTGTTTACCATGCACATTCCCTAAGATGACATCAGTTGACAGGGTGGATACCAACATCGTCTACAACCGCGTTATTCCGATCAGCGCGTTCCCATTTGATTAACTAATAACACATTTTTCAATCGCACGATTCTCACCCATTCCAAAGTAGCCCAATCTACAACAAATAGATATAGGAGAAAGCCTGTGCTTGTTTTACCATAACCCAGACGAACAAACACAAACTAAAACAAATACTTATTAACCCGAAGGTTGCAGATCAAGCGAAAGAACATCAAAAGCAGCTGGATGGAAAGTAAAGAGAAAAAGTGGAAAACTGGCGACCTAATTCGATTCAGCTTTCAAGACATACTAGATGGTATGTGCAGTGGATGCTGTCAGGTTGTCCAAACCAAAGCAGCAGGGGCAGTCGGTATAACCGATACTCGAACTCCACCGCGCAGCTGGAAGTCGACGTCGCCACCATTGAGTATCTCCAACAATAAAAAAGAAAGCAGACTACACCGCGATGAACCAGGAACATAGAATTGTAAGACGTACGGTAACCGAGTGCCCAGGCATCTGTACTTGTCCCCTCAAGTAACACCAGGTGCACTATGGTCGAGATAAACCGATACTTAAACTTCGTTATGTTGGAAAAAGCACCTTTTCCCAAAAAACTCGCCATATTTCCCAAGGGAAGTAGATGCTTCGATTTTGAGAACTCCAATGCCCGCCATCATTGTGGAAGATTCGAGTTCGCGCACTTGCTTCTGATTGGTCCGTTCAGTGTCCTAGTGTAGCGAGAAGGCGTCCAACAAAGCACAATCTTTATTGTCCAAATCGCCAGTCACATGCAACGCGCGCTCTCTCGTTTATGAGTCGTAATTCCAACCCGCAACACCTCCCGGTTTCCGTTCACACGTCGTGTGCACTTCTGACCGGTTTACGTGTGTGATCGGCGTCTTCCATCAGGGGATTTTCTGTCTGCCACTCCTCGTCTGTTTGTCCGATTTCGTTGCGCGATGGCTCGTCCGGCTGCTCGCGCTGTCCGCCATCCACCCAATGTTGGCCTTGACCGTAGTCCAACATCGTGTCGAGATGTTCCTCTAAATGTTGGAAAAACCACGCCTCCGATCTGGCCGTCTGTCGTATTTCGCCTGCCCTGCCTCACCTGTTGGTCCGATCCAGTCGAGCAATGACTCATCCAGTCGCGCACGTTGTTCTTGATTCGACCGCTGCAGGCTTTTGAACGTACCTCCCCCCCGCGTTGAGGTATTCGGCCGAGCGCTCAAAAACTCGCACCTCCGACCTG
>QNGE01002790.1:74910-102828 GCA_008508345.1 Paragonimus westermani | reverse complement strand
GGGAACTTCCAAGCCCCACAGTTAAACACCCCACCTACAATTACGAGGTAAAGCAGCGTCCATCCGGAACACAAGCTGACTCCAAATTCACTTATATGGCCAAGCCTTACATGGGCAAACAAACCACCATATGAATCCAAACAAATCGCAAACAATACCGGTAGATCACGTATTGCATACATCATCCGGCACGCCTCCGTTCCGCACGTGTGTGAACAAAAAATAATTATATTCCGCATTCTAAAATGCTGAGCGTTCACACAAAACATATGTTTACTTGGAGGAAAACCATCACACACATACCATTCTACAGCCTTATTTTAAATGAGCGCCAACGAAATTTCAGACCAATCACGTGCGTTTTTACAGCCGATGCTTACCTACCGCGAACGCATAGTACATACACCGCGGGGAAGCTGAAAATTGCGCCCTCTGTGAGTGAGCAAATAAACAAACGAGAAACGAAGTAGCGGCAGAGTATATCATGACGGACCAACCAGAAATTGCACACATGTTTTTTTGAGGTTCACAATTGGAGCAATCCTTAATTAGCTCATACTAACGCTACGCGGAGACCCAGAGTGGTCGGGGATTTGGTTTATATTCCTGTTGAATATCACTCGAATTTGAACGCAGTCTTCGCATTTTGAAGGCTGGAAAGTCCATCCGAATGCGAAGGCTGCGATCAAATGTGAGTGATGTTCAACTTGAAAACCTAGAGAGATCTTTAGTCAACGCGGATTGTGGGAAATCGGTGTGAACTTGACGTATTCCTGTTTTGGTTGGTTTTTCGGCGGCCTAACATCCATCTTAATTCCTACATCGTGCATACTAACGAGTCGAACATGTTCAACTACTTCATATTTTCGCTGGTCTGGTTTGGGTTTATCTCGTTTTTTACACTTCACTACGTCCTATTGCTCACAGGTTTAGATCGGTATTACTATTGAGTTTATTCATTCCAGTTGACTCAGCTATCTCAATATGTGCTGAGGTTATCTGTTTTCATCACATTAAATCGCACTGGCAACTACGGCTTTCGTAGGTTTCGGGCAAGAAATTACTTCCTGAAGGAATACGGTCGCCTTGACACGAATCCTCGCCTCTTTGAGTACATTTGCAAGATTCAAACGGAACTGTACTATTTCGAACGTAATTCCTACGAAACATTTCACGGAAAACAGGGTAACGCTGGCTGCTTGCTAACCTATGAACAGCATGTTTCACAGCGAATCACCATTTGGTGCCCTGAATGCCAGCTATATATCTCGAAGCTAAAAGTCATCACTTCCGTCAAAACATACAATAGCACTGCAGATGATGATCTGCATGAACCTCAAGCGTCTTAATCGTGTTAAAAGCAATGCATTTGAGTGAACAGAACTAACTTCTGAAGGCTTCCATTGTTACGGTCAGCCATAATACTCAGGTTTGCGCTATAAATTATTGAACATGTCACGTTTCAAGTTATTTTTATATAGTCTGCATCAGTTTTCATTATACAGAATGGACACCACTCGTTTGAATTGATTCGATCTAACAACACGCTTGTGGCACGCGCGTCTCTTATCCTCGGTGCTCTTGTTCCGCGTAGATCGTGGTTGTTTATAGTGAACTATTCAGCCACTGCGCCGTGAACCGGCTATCTGTGTTCATACCTTCGTATAGTGTTAGCCTTCTACAAAGCCGTCCGACATATATAAAGGTTGGAAGCAACCCTATGGTGATATCCTTTGTAACCATTTTCAAGAACAACAATTCGCCGACAAATATCCAGCTAGAATCCCGAGGAGCGAGAGAAATCTTGTCAAATCTGATTAGAGAAAGAACCTGAAAACATTGTCATGTGTGCTTCATTGTCGAATATTTCAGTATTCCCCTTTGAGTACAATGTCAACATCGTGTGATCATGTATTTTACAAGGTAATTCAATGTTTTAGTAGGATAAGAAGCAATCAGCTTTACAAATACCACAGGATGGAAGTATGTAATGTGCGTACAATAAAAAAAAATGCGTCTGAGTTTTTTTTACAGAAGTTAAGCACTGTGTGGGGGTTCGATGTTTGGTTGTGTAGATAAAAATGAGTCTAGATTAGTTTTGAAAATATTTAAGTTGGGTGAGTGAGCGACATTTTGGGGTAGAGAGTTCCAGACGAAACACACGCGGACTGCAAAGAAATACCTCCGGCGGTTCCCTCGCGAGTGCGGAACTGCTAGCAAATAATCGTGAGTCCTGCTAATTCGCGGTTCTCGCCGGACAAACAGTTTTTGGAGCGGGTGGTTCGGTGTGTGTAATATGTTGTATGTAAGGATCAAATCGCCTCTGATGCGGCGATAGCAGAAGTCAAACAACTTAAGACTTTCAATCCTCTCCTCATATGGTTTACTCTGGAGTCCAGTCACCAACTTGGTAGCTCGGTGGTATATTCGCTGTAGCAGAACTATATCCTTTTGAAGCCATGGTGACCAGACTTGGACAGCATATTCCATCGTTGGTCTGATATACGTGTTGAGTATACTGGGCAGCGTCTGTCTTGTGAATCTACCGAAGATCCGTTTCAACAGTGCCAGGATTTTTGAAGTCCGCTTGTAGACAGCAGTACACTGTAATGAGGTCTTCAAGCTGCTACTAATCCAAACACCCAAGTCCTTTTCGTCAGTAGTCCATGCAAGACGATGCGGACCCAGTGTGTAGGTGAATTCAACACATTTTCCTATGTTGAGCATTTTGCATTTTTGAAAATTGAAGGGTAATTTGTTTCTCAATGACCAATCATATAGTGCGTTGAGGTCCTCCTGCAAAAGTACGCAGTCTTCAGAGGTGCCTATACTCGCCCATAACTTGATATCATCTGCAAATAAGACAATTTTACTTCGAACAAGGTTTGGTATGTCGTTGGCGTAGATCAGAAAGAGGGTTGGCCCAAGAACCGATCCTTGAGGTACTCCACTTGTGACCACAACTGGCTTCGATAAAGCACCGTCGACTCTGACTTGAATAACACGGTCCATCAGGTAGTTCTCCAACCAAGCCAATAGTTTACCCGTGACACCGTGTTGTTTTAGCTTCTGTAAAAGTATGCTATGGTTGACACGGTCGAAAGCTTTGGACATATCCAGATAGCAAGCATGGATAGGAATGCCGTTGTCTACAGCCAGCGTCCAGTCATCGAGAGTTAGGAGGAGGTAAGAGAAGCAGGAGTGACTCTTTCTGAAACCATGTTGTGCAATCGAGAGTATGCTATTTCCTTCAAGATGTTTGGTAAGTTTACTCGCCACCAGTCGTTCGAGCGTTTCCTCCCACAAAATTGAGACTTTCCAGGTTAGATCATCATGTACTCCCCTTGGGAAATTTTGACGAACGCGTTTGTAAGGCCTGAAACAGAGAACTAGCCTCAATAATTTGCTAGCCCTGGAAAAATTGGGAAAAAATTTCTTCACTACATTGATACTTTTGGAGCTCGGCCGATGTATGCCGATCTCCTCAACTATACTGTTTACTTACAATTGATTAACTGTAGGCACTTCGTTAGAAATTTCCGTCTTAACTATTTCAAAAATATTGCGGCAGCGAAGTGTCATGCCAAATTGACCATTTCTATTCGGAAAGGCCTCCAAGCCCGAAATCTGCGGAAGCCATAACTGCTATCTCATGCATTCCTCATTCGATCTACTGTATTCTACGGTTGTTCTTAGTCGTCTCTCTGTAGCTAAATATTTTGGTCGGTTATACTTGCATCGACTATTTCGGGCTTATATCCGCCTCTGTGGATGCTTGGGTTGTTTAACTGATAGGTGGTCATCGGTTGTAGAAATAAACGTGGCCGGTCAAAAATGTTGTCGACGCTTATTTAAAACGGGGCTATAGATTGCTATGTAGCAGAGATGGTCTCTCTGTAGGTTTGCATCTATTTTGTATAATTGCTTAGCACGGGAGAATGGGGAATGTGCGATGTTTCTCGGCTTTATAGGCGTACTTCGGACGCAAGCCCGATGATGTATGCAGAGTGAGATCCACCAATAGTTCGAGCGGTTGGATTAGATCCATGAGGTGATCTGCTTGTTCGTATATGGCTTTAACGTACCACTGGCTTGGGAATGGGCTTATGTGCTGGATGGACGCTAGTTTCCATCGGTAATGGAGGTGGGGTGTTTAAATTTGGGGCTCGGAATTTCTGTTTGATTAGTCTGGGGTGTGTTGTGTTGTTTGCGGAGCTGTTTGCACATGATTACACGGTATTAATGGATGTTCCGTTTCAAATATGTGTTTATTCTGCGGTGGTTGTTAGCGTGTTGGAGGAATCCCCTCGAATTTCTTAGTGCATACTCTGAAGGTGAGTCACGAGAGAGATAATTCTTGCCTGTAGATCATTAGCCCAAGCGATAAAGCATTACAAGTAGCGGAATTATGCCTCCTGTACTGTTTCCCCTTCGGTTGGTAGTGATCCGATCGTCGTGGCTATGCTTACGTTTTGTTGTGCAGGTAACGGGATATTTGATTCAAATTTCCTCGCCGTCGACATCGAGACAATGATCACTACATATTCATATGTCCGCTCTGTTAGTGCCCTGTGCATGGAAAGTTGCATACGAATACTGTTGGTACTTATCGAGTGTCATACCAAATCTCAACCTATTGAGTCAATTTTGGTACATGGTATCGTTTCGCCGTGTCCCTTTTGTCATAATTACTGACAACTGACCGTTTCACGTGGTATGACACCAGTCCCTATCGACAACGACCCACTTCAGATCTGACATCGCTGGGACTCGATGGACATTGTGTGAGACAGCGGGCGTTTGTTGACAGTCTAGGTGCAAGATGTCCGTACGAAACCCAATGTGCTACGAGTGTCGAAAGTGGTATCACTTCAGGTCCATCGTCCTCAACGAAAACCGGCACGAGCGGCTAGTCTTTTCATCTGACAGTGTTACCTGCACCAACTGCTGCCAAGGCACCGCACCGCCGCTGACTGGTTACACACGCGCTACTACAGGTGGTGACGTTGCGCCAGTAGCGAGTGAAAAGAACAGACAGAGTTCAGCCTCGCCGACCTCCTCAATTCTGGGCGTTGTTTGCCAGGCTTTTTATCGCACTTTCTCTCCTATTTCGTGAAATCCGACAGTGTTAAGTGCATGTATGCGAACTTTCTGTGTCCATGGAAGAAATTACTGGTAACCGGACAGCTACTTTAGGACACCCCACATGTCTGCTTCCACCCGATCCTGGTATCTTTGTTAGAGTGGGTCTCGCGGAGCAGTTATTGGCTGCAACGGATGACCAAGGCCAGGGATGGCATAACGGGAAAGATTTCATGCTTCCTGTGTTGCTTGAATGTAATTTATGAAGGAGAGTCGCCAAATTAGTAATCTCACTCTGCTCTGGGTATCGGGGATCCTAGGGATGGTGAGTTTCTATCAGGCATGTTACAGCAGACGCACAGGGAGTCATGCGTGGAGAACAACACTTGTGTATCCGGGATCCTCAGGTAGGCCGTAAGGACGGATTTCGCCATAGGGTTTTCCAAATTTTCCTAAAGTACGTAAAAGTAGACGTTTAACGTGAAATCACGATGATACAGCAATAAGAAGTAATACATGGGCCCTCCGTCCTATGGTGCACTGTGAGCCTACGGCAGCCGGTTCACTGTATCACACGTGGTTACAGGATATCGACGAGAAATGTGCGATCACTGTGAAGTTCACTTGTACGGGATTGTGTACGTCGGGCGTCAAGGGTACTTCTACAAACGCAGTGTCATCGCCTGGTGGCCATGCATCTCGAGTTACCGTACTCGTTAATATTTTACCAAATGCACCCACACATATTTCACTGTAAAAGGCTGAGGTACGTGATTATGGTGAAAATATGTTCTGTAATTTTTCACTACACAAACCTCATTCACCTGTACACCAGAGCCCTGTTAGCCCATCTTGCAGATGGTTGCCACCACTGCACCGCTTTGAGGAGAGTTCGGATTTTGCAGCGGCCCCGCCCACCCTGCAACTTAACAACGGAACCAATGAGTGCGGCGAAACGGGATGGGCGGGGGAAAACGGAATAAACACACGAGGTAGGTTAAAATGCACAGCACGAGGGGGCTAATGCAAGAAAGCAATGCGGATACGGATGACATGGTGAGCGTTCAAATGAAAGTAAGCAGTGCAAACGTTGAAAATGAAAACACGGAACTCATTAGCAGAAGCGAAAGTCGAAAGCGTCAACAACCTTGGGGTGTCCGGCACACCGCTAATGCCACCAACGGTAACAGCTGTCACACTGGATCTACTCGGTTAAGTCTTTATCCTCCAATTGCTCCAGGCCACACCTTGATCAATGTTGGTCGTTCACGGGGCGAAGTTGCTTCCTATGGACGCCACCCTTCCTCTTATTTGTGACATACCTGGACGATGAGTTTCTGTGGGTGAGGCGTAATCAGACGCTCCTAGTGAACTCCGTGTTGTCCACCACTGCTGACTGGTTTCCAAAACATACTGTAGGAGAAGTGTTCTGCATACATTGCTTCCGTAGTCTCGATTGAAAACTGGACGTGAATGGCTGGCATACTTCCGGCTGAGCGGACATGTGCCCTTCAACCGCGGCGTCAAATCTTGCACACAACCCCATTACAACTTTTTCGCTTGAAGTAGCTATATCCAAAACTGCTTCAAAGCCCTCACACTTCATTCACACCTCTCACTGGTGTAGAGTTTAAACGGGCAATAGCCAGTCGGTTAGGAATAACGCAACGAGTAGACGAGGAGTATATTGCGAACAAGCGAAATTGACATGAGAGCGAGTGAACAACAAGGCGAAACTTTGGTACAGCGAAACGACAGGCAAGCGTGTAGCGGAGTCGTACGCTCGTATGCGCGAGCGAACCGCGGTTTACCATACGCGTTCAAACAAACCTTTGAGCGCGTACAAAAGTTGGAAACAAAAACATTACAAATGGCAATAGTAGCTCTAGTACAGCTGACAATATACTAATAGGGTCGCCACACTGGGCATGCTGTTGACTACCTCACAAATGTTCAAAGTAAGGTTTCTAGTCTCTGTCAGTTTGCTTGCCTTATTGTTCACCTTCTCATTAGAAAACATCCCCAGCGTGCACCGTCCACTGTGCAGCTTTGCGAATAGCCCGGCAATAACCACCTACCGTTTCGAGACATATTGTTTGCCTCAGTTAGATCATTACTGCAACACCGAAGGTGTGTCTGCATGGCAGTTCCAAATTATTGAAGAACAAACACTTGCAGGAACCATGACCGTCAACGCTGGCGACGTGCTTATAAGCAAACATTACTCTGCCCGGTTGCATGTCTAACAGGCGACCAGCCTTCTTTCAGTTTTCCCAGCCATCCTTAGCACATACGGAGTAAGTTGTTTGAATGCACTCACGCTGCCCACAGAACGTCCACTCTCCATAGCATCGTAACAGTCCGTCGGAGCTTCAATTCCGAGTGCTCAGTTTGCTCCAATATATCACGTGCGCAGTCGGATAACGTAGACCGAGGTGATGGATTGCCCTTGATATGCCTGTTGGCCACCTCCACCCTATCACTCGTCCCATTTCCGCAGTACACAGTGCTACATCTTGTATACGCGGCCCAGTGCTCTTTCGCAGGCAGTGGGCGAGTTCGCGCATACTCACCAAGCCCCCTGTTGCGATAGCAAGTACTAACCATCCCACTGAACTCCTCCTCATACTTGCAACAAAAAAGATCACCCATTTGTTTAGCGAGAATGTTTTTCTGCTCTGAAGATATCCCCTTTAATGTCCACATCTGTCAAGCATATACTGTTTCATACGAAATGAACAGAATAGAATCTTAGCTATAGAAAATATTCTTTCAAGCATTCAAGCTGTGCCGTGTGCTTATCTACCACGATAGTTCTAAAATTCCTTGTTGGAATGAGCTGCTTTAGGTGTTCCAACATGACCTTGTAACATAACAGACTTTTATTGGGACGAAAAATGCTAACAAACGCTCCCACATTTACCAATACAATCCGCAACAAAATCTCGCTGCAAATGGTAAGCTCCGTTGTTGCACTCATGTATCGAATCCGCAACAATAACACCGTCGTACTTTGCGTAGGGTTCTTGGAGCCTTTCAATCGTGAACAATGAAACCAACAGCCTGCGCTCATTGTCCGTTTTCAAGCACATGGGTTCTGGCATCTTCCGTATGCTCTCCAGATTGCACTCCAAGTGCTCACTTATCACCTGTTTTGTCTTAAGGAATTTACACCACCACGATTCATCACTATACCATATTCACGCCCAACGTAATCGATGAATTCGTGGGCCCTATGAAAACTATCCCACAGCCCACATACAGTTCCATCCGCCGTACTTTCTAGCCTACGGTTAGGTGGATATACCTCCGGGTCGGCCGACATTTTCTGGCGATTGTGAATCAAGTAACTGTGCGATATACGCACACCTCCGTCTTTATACGACACGTGGACACTGGAACTCCTTAAACCTGTAACACCATATCACCATGCGGAAAACAACATACTCACCTATGCTTCACGCATTCACTTCGCCTGCTCATCCTAGCACAATGCGCACAAAAAATGGCAGCACTGCTTTTAAGCTGCACATTCCGGAATTTTCCTCCCCGCTTTCGGGTAGTACAGCGCACGTGTTACACAATTCCACAAAACGTAACTCGTTCCCGTCTCCAATTGAAACGCTCGCAACTTCTCCTTGAATTCCGCGAACGCGTCACAACGGAAATCATCTAGAAAATATGCTCGAGACACTTCGCTGAAGTCCACCAGTTCCGACATATCGCACGAAAACCGGTTATCTGCCAACCTACGTACCAAGACTCAGATTTATATCACAAACGAGCTACTCAACACTCACCGCATGACAATCGGCCTAAAAACACTCTACATCCGCCAACGCACTTTCCTCTTCAACAAGAGCAGCTTGGGATGTGAAATATGGGGATTTCCATGACCGGTACCATGCGAATTTCAACAGACCAACAGGAAAACACTATCCAGTGTTTGGGAAGTGTGAGCTGTACTTCGCATGCTTTCATGTAGCCCTACCCACACTCTTCCTACTCCACACTATGGTAGTGTGTTTAGTAAATCAGCTGCCGGGACATCGTGCTCGCCGTTTAATTCAAAATCACGACCGTCGTGGAGGCAAAGGTCGACCAACGAAAACTGGCATGTCCACTACGCCGCACTTCTTGGTCACTTCGGACCAGCGGCCGCTAAATAAACTTCAAGAGCTGAGCGCCGCAAGCCCTCTTCCAGGAACAGCTAAATGTGCAACAAGCCGCCTAATAGTCAGTTAAGTGAAGCGACGCATCTTCCAGGGAGCAATGCGAGCGTTACGCTGGCTTAATAATCTGAGGAAGCAAATAGTTATCCGCCAAAACTATTCCAATAAATGCTGACTATCACTTCATCTCACCACGACAGGCACACAATCCATGTCAGTTTGCTACTGACAAAAATAGCAGTAAAACCGGGGGAATCCTGGTAATCCTTTTCAAAGCCGTTGCTCCTGTGGAAGTAATATTGACGGTAGGTGAACTCAAACGGTCCTTCCTGCGCGTTAAGAGTCTGCCTTAGGGTTGGTCTTTTCAAGGGCAAGAGTCCATGAATTACACACACATACTTCGGCAAAGCACACGAACAACCTGGAACCCTCTGTGTTTTCCACAATGAATGTAATAACTGTAGTCAAAATTAACACTAAAACTAGTTTTACAGACCAACACCTTGGCAGCTGCCTGCTTACTAGATAACTCTAGCTGCGTTGCTACAATTGCTGAGGCTGCTACCCTGTATAGACGTAACAATACCTCAAGGGAACTTGTGCTTGAACGACCAGTGAATACACAGACCGTATGCGCTTCATCCTTTTCCTTTTACTTGTAACCACTTGCTCGGAGTTGGCGCGAACCATCTGCAAACACGATTGCTTTGAATGTTATGAAAATATCAATGGGACTATTGAGACAAACTTCCTCCACGGTTACTGTCTGATGAAAGACATTACACATGTAGCCATTTCTCTAGGCTTTGAGTGCTGGATCACAGCTATAGCGCAAATGGGATTTTCGGCTGGATTCTCGCAGAAGAAATCGCAACCAAAAAACATCAGAATGTCAGAAGGCTCCACAGTTTATGGAGTATACGAACGCGATAGAAAAAACAAAGCCTGTGAAGTAGACCACCCTAGCGGAACACAAGCTGGTCCTCAATGAAGGCTTCCTGGAAGATCTCCCGCAGTCGGGCCGCGCTTGATCTCATACAAATGTTGAGAGGTCCTTCGTTTCGCGCGAGCAGACGTTGAGCATCAATCTCCCGAAAACCTTCCAGACTCCGGTAACATGAAATGTTCACCACGTCATCACCACCCACCCCCTACCATTGACACCGAACCGGCTCGCATGGGGAGCTTTCGCCCCTTCTGATGGTCGATTCTATCCCCATTCAGTTGTCATCCTATGGTGGCCCTAAACCACACCCACACTAAATTCGTTAATTTGGTGGGAAAACCTACCAGCAATTGAGCAGCTGGCATACGATAAGCATCCTCGTGTTATTGCAGTTACCAAGAGGCGATTGGCACTTGATAGTGAGTGAGATGGATATCCCAAGCTTTTCTGTTCACCCTACTGATTGCCAGGGGGCGCGCGTATGGGGTGTTGCAGTTTAATTCATTCTGAAATTACCTCCATCATTCCTACACAATAACAGCATGTGCTCTACTATGTACAGTCATTTGGCTGCTGGTCAAACTCCATAGCCATGGTGCACTTTTATTGAGAGTCGTATATCACCCATCCTTGTGTTCTCGTTTAGTTGTTAATAGCTTTCTAACTCACAAAGACGCTTTTTCTTAACTTCAGCAGTTCTCCCAACTATTTGTCGTGGTTGAATTTAACGTTTCGATGGCGGTCTGGATTAGTCCGAAACAGGTTTCTGGGGAGAATTTTGACACGGAACCTCCCCCGATGATGCCCCAGATGGCTCGCGCTCTGTACGTACGTACACCTGTAGGGCACCATCCAGGACAAAAAGCTTATTTGTTGGCCCTCATAACCACTAAAGAGAGTCACCGCGTAAACTGAACAGCGACTCTGCACACACTTGAACATAGTGTTCACCCAATCCTGGTCCCCGGGTTCCGTTACGGTTAGGTACGGAGGCACGACCAGTAGCGAACTATTTGCAGTTTTGATCAAGCCGACCTTGATCGCATAAAGAACTATTAAACTACTGTGTCCCCTGGGTCAGGCTTGATTTACGAAACGAGGAAGTTGCACATACCCTCTCAGGCTCGCATTTACCACGGCGTATTCGCCGCCAGTCAACCTATGAGCGCAACCGTTTTTGACGCAACGAAATTCTGATAAGCCTGTAGTCGGCGAACCGTCGGCCATATTTTGTTATTGATACAAATCGGAAGTCCGTTCTAACATCTCTGCGAAGCATTCTAAAGTGCTGGAACTAAAGCAAAAATTGGAACTTTCTAAATAGTTGCCTTACCAACGAAACTCATCCCACTGCGTATACTTCTCAAAGCCCCGTCCTTGGGCCATTGCAATTTTTAATTCCCATCGGTTATTTCCCAGAAGTAATCTCTGGCGTCTTCTTGCGGTAGGCGGATGACCTAAAAATGTGAAAACTGTATGATGCCAACACTCCTCAGACCGACTCCAACGCCGTTAAGCAAGGGCCACAGAATTGGCGTCTTTTCAACGATGACGATCGTCCACATTTCTGTTGATGAAGATTCCCGAAATATGTGTACTGCACATACTACTGAAAAGAATGTAGTGGCGGCCAAGGTAGACCTCCGGAAAAATTCAGAATTCTGGAGGTCGATCAACTTATGGTTCTGCTACCATCTAGGAAAGGCAGCTAAGAAAGGCTCTCCTGCATAATGTGCTATGAGACGAACGTTTTCAGGTAGAGAAAAAACTTTTCAATACCCTTTCGGGTTCAACCTTTAAGTAAATATGCCAACGCGGATTTTTTACTGCAGTCACCCTGTTCTCCAACGATGTAGTAAAACAATGATCGGTTGGGTGGCGTCCTCACATCAACGAAAATAAGTGTGCACACATGTTCTTTGACAGTGGTTCTGTAAACGACTTCGTAACATACGATGCACACACACAGAGGTGCGTGTTGCAAAAATGAGTCTCAAAAAAGTCCCGGACTTATAGCTGTCGTTCAATTTGTCCCCCTCACTATTACCAATCAGCGGCCACAAAACATTTGATGTACTGAGCACGATAAAACAGAAATTTCTTCAAACAGACGGGAAGGCTTTCCAAACGGTTTACGGGTTTTGTCTCACTGCTACTTGAATACGCTAATTCACTTGTTTATTCTGGCCTCAAAAATAATACATCTGCAATTCCGTGCGCACAACTAGCTGCAACAAGAAATGCATCAGGTCATCGGAGAGTTTCTCAGGAGTCTCAGTTCGAAATCCTTGATCTTTACCTTCTGGAATACCGACGACTTTAAGGAGATCTCATTCTTACCTCTTCGTTCTTTCTGAAGGGCTTACAGGTGAATTCCTTACTCTCGAGTGCAGAAGTGGACTAGGAGGTCACAACAGAAAGTGTTGTAAAAGAGATACCCAAAAATCTCAACTGACAGAATGTTTTCTGTTACATGGCGATCACTACCGGAATAGCTCCCCACCAGTTTTCACTAATGCTTGTCCCGGGGTGCGATTCAAGGCCTCGCTAAACGTTCATTTGCCCGGTAAAAGTTTCGGGTGGGCAATAGGATCTTACTTTTTCTCGTGCGTGTTGCTTCTGCATTCACACAGTATCTAGATGAAGCGGTATCATGCTGGTTTTCCTTGATGATGTTTCGGGAAGGCTGACGTCTACGTAACATCCGTAGATGACTTGTGCAGAAGGCTAACGACTTCGCAAAAGCGCATCAGTCTTCGAATCACAGGATCACTGGTCTTGAAGAAGACGCAAGCACTCGCATTTTCAGCGAAGTGCTACGAAATCCGTTTTAGAACGTCAGGACTTCACGTACGATTCTTGAAAGGGAGTCAATAATTTTTAACCACTCTGACATCGAAGACTTCAAATTGGTGTGACCTTCACCTACCTCATTTTGTTTGAAGACTCCATGCAGATATTCTTCAATTTTGTGAATCAAAACTGTCTGCGGAGTCACGAGAAGGGATTGTACAAAGTTATAAAATGTAGACGGAGAGGGAAGGTATGGACGACGTAGTGGAGTGCCTAGAACAAAAAAGCAACCATGCAGGTGATAAAAGTAATTACGTGGCCATCCGAGATTATCCGCAATATTTTGCAAAGCATAGACGCCAAATACTACTCGCCACGCAATAACGCGTGGTACCGCTACTGGAGTCCATCTACGTACCTGGCCATGTAACTGCCAGAAGGGCTTTGAGTCTCAAGAAATGGACGGGACTTTAAGAGTCGGGGATATTCAATTCTAAGCCACCACTTGCTGAGCGTGCGACTTCTGGCTCTATGGAGATATTTTTGTGGATTGCGGGAATCAACTGTACACTATCTTGGGAGAAAATCAAGTTCTCACTTGATAAGTGTGTCATCTGGGAAAATAGAGGCAAAATCGTCCTTCAGGCAGCCGTAAGAACAAAGAAATTAGTTGCCCTCTCAGGATCTACAGTGCATTTTGAAGGATTGGGTAAATTCCGCCAAAGGACGGTAGCATATCTACGGTCGACAAAAAATACCAGTAATATATTACCACGTTCGTATAGTGACGTCCTCAGAACGTGTACCATCGCCGCAGAAGCGAGTACTCTGAAGGCCACTGTACCAGCATTATAGAGAATAAAGTTAACTGTCCTAAAATACGGGGCGGGCACTTGGACGTCGAATTCCTAGTGGCCATCTCTTTGCGCACTGTTGGCATGAATCACCAAAATTCAGGGAGTGCAACGGCCGTGGTACACACCAGCGCATGTAGTTTGGAAATCAGCTACAGGGAGCTCAGAGCATTAGAGGATAAGGCATGTGTAATCGCCGTCACATGGACCTTGATGAGACCGGAATATGAAGTTGTCCATCTTCCTCTCCCACCCCGGAGTATTGTTACTACCGCATGGAGAGACAGGATAGTCGGGTAGGAGAAAATTACTCTTTTTTACGGCTCGGCAGAGCAAGTAGAGTGCTGGCACTAATCTAGTAACACCCAGTATGCGGGTTACGGTTTGCTTGTTATCAGCACAACGATTAAGGTACTTCCAACGAGCATACATAGAAGTCCCATGATGTTTGTGGCAGACGACGAACCGTTGGTTGCCCGTCTAGAAGACCAAACAGACCAGCTTGATAAGATTTATCTCCCACTTAAATTCAGTGCGTTTGAAGTAAACTGGACAGTGAAGCACGCCTCAAGTCGTTTTTCGGATGAGTCACGCTCGGGCTTCTTAATGAAAAAACAGCATTGCAGCGTGTTTATCAGTCGACTCGATGGAGGTCCAGCAAAACGCCCGCTGAGCCTCACTTAGTAATCACTAGAAGCCGAACGATATATGAAATACCAAAGCTGGCTACTCCCATGTAAGTGTGATTGTGCACCGATACCATCGATTCTAAAGAACGAGTGAAGGACAACATCTCTTAACTGACATTGGGTATGCAAGATATGAGCATCAAGGAGCCAGTTAGCGAAGCGCGTCAAATGTCTTGATTTGTGAGTGTATATGAAGCTAGACAGGATATGCAAAGAAGACGGAGGGGATAAGAACAAACATCGGGGCTCTAACAAGCGAATTTGCCACGCTCCGTAGAGTTGGAGAACGCAACATCCGGCCCTAGTGGAACGGGTAGGCAAATAACGCCCAGCGCATAGGGCGCGGCACAAGAAGAATGTTGAGGAGTAAAAATCGGTAGCAGCGCCTGCAATTCACAAAATGGGAAAGGAGACGGAGGCATCCAACCACCGTTTACTTAGCCTCACATCTGTTACGTTGAAGGTGTCAGAAAGGATTAATGAGGAAAGGGTAAAATATCTTCACATAATTCATATATTTGGGGGGGTGCAGCGACATAGATTCGTGAGATAGTGGTCACGTCTGGCAAAGCTGCTGGCCCGTTCAGACGAACTTGCCGATGAAATAGCTAAAGGTCAGTAGGTTAAGGCATGCCGCCTAGATTTAGGGAAAGAGCCTAATCCGGTAGTTTATGGAATGGTGGTACTGAAATTGGGAGATCCAAGAAGGATTCCCAAAGAACTAAAATGGATCGAAGACGATCTTTGACAGGTGGGCTACTGCATATAAGTTAGGGGCGCCAAGGTCAACATTGTTGCCGTTAGAGACGGGGTACTGCACGAGATACCCCATGACCCGTTGCTGGTCTCGAATGTCTTTAGTGTTCGGTGCGAAAGTTAAATTGTCCATGTTAAACGTGAGAACAGTGTGACATAAAACACGGAACTGATAACCGCAAGACCTCGACAAAGTATTCAAGTGGACTGCATAGCGGCAGCAGACATTCCAAGCTGCTAAAAACGGAGGAGTGATTATAGGTGGGATAGGAAAAATAAGCAACCACACGGGCGAGAACTGCAACCGCTGGTTGATGGAGTGAGAAATAGAACTATCAGCAGTCTCAAAAACCCAAACAACTAACCAGTGTATACCGGGTACAAACAAGAATCAGCGCTGATAGAATATCTGATTAGATCACAAATCGCATGGCAACGGTTTGAATGGCGTCTGCCAACCTACACCATCCATAGCGTCAAAGTGGTCCATTTCTAGCGGAAAATGGGCACAAAGTATCCGTTGTCGACCATCGGTGCCTCGGAAACATTAACGGCTTGTGATAGGTACACCGTGTCAGCATTGACGAGGTTCGCGGACGCGTATTGGAGTCGGATAAACTCCACTGATCCTTGAACATATTAATCTCGTATGACAGGCTTCGTTGGCTTAGCCATATCTCACGAATGCCAGTTCTCCACTTGCCACATCATGGCTTGTTTGACAGTGGTAGGTTAGGCTGGAAGTAGCAGTCCGGTGGTCAGCTCACGGCTAGGGCTCAGGGTATGAAGGCACGCACACTGAAGTTTGCATAAAGCGCTCCCAGCTTCCTGGATGGGCTCCACCAGGAATACGCTTCCGAAAATTTGACATTCAGAAAGGTTGACAAAAGACACAAGTGGCGTGCTCCTTCTAATCGTTCCGTGTTCTGAGATATAAAAACCGATGAAACCTATTCGAAACAGGCCCCAGATAAGCGACGTAGTCAGCAACCGGACACTTTGTGGAGATAGAAAACTACTTTAATTTTTCATAGATGTAAATGGCTCGAGGGTCACGTAAACGTGTGAAGACATACTGGGATCACGCACTGATCCACATCTGAGTAACGACTTAGAACCTCAGGGTCTTTGTTGCAGGAGCCTCTTCTTCGAGTTACGCTTACCCTAACTCCAGAAGTATTTCTCGGAGTAGATTCGTCGTACGACGAAATTTAGAGACTGATTTGTGGGGGTGTCAGCGGCCATCACACAAAATCTCCCGGCAATCTGGAGAGCAGCTCACTTGGCCATCTATGCGTGCTGATGGTCTTCGCTATGGATTCCTGCTGGGGAAGCCCGAACCTATATATCACGGTCTCCAAAGGCACCTCCCTCTCCACCGGTGACTATTTGGTGATACCGATAAGTAAGTATGGCTGACAGAGCGTGATCAAATTTTCGTCCCGACTTGGAATTCAACAATCTGGACGAATTCGATCCAAGGAACACTTGATAGAATTGTTTCTATGATCATGAGCTACGACAGTGTGATCAGTATTCAAACGTCTGCGATTTGTCACGTAACGCTGTGCTAACCTTTATTTCGCTATTGTTTTCGTGGGTCCGGATACAGCGACAACCAAACGGAAGTAGTCTGGCAGCAGTTTGGGTTTCCATACAAGAGTCCCCGCTAAAAATCGTGCATTATGCAACTGCTGATTCGGTATTTTTCGAAAGTGCACCGCAAACGTTCCTCAAATTTTCACAATCCTTCCTTCCTACCGAGCTTTCCGAAGGCTTTTCTTGAGCATGTCCGCAATGCGTTATGCCCAGACCTTAGGCTGAATGTGATAAGGCGGTGGTAAGACGTGAACGACGTCGTACCATCAGTAGAATCGATTGAACATTGAGGGAATAAGATGAACCCCGTTATCACCACCCCGCATCCTCTAGCTCCCGGAATGACCCAACATTTACCGAAATTATAGAATGATCGCCGCAGTTAGAGCGGATGACACCGAAAAATCCTCTGGTGGCTTGAATTCATCGTTCCTAGCGGTAATGAGGTTTGGACCGCGGAGGGGTTCCACACTGTCCAACTGTAGGCCTGGCCATAAAGCAGTCGGTACCAACCAAGAATGAAATAGTCTCCGTGGTTGCTTTGTACTTGGAAGCGCAAACGTGGCAGAATTTAACCAGTTGCTCCATTTGCTGGTCAATGCCAGGGTAGTATACATGGCTGTCAGCTTATGTTTCTGTCTGGTTGATGCCCCTACGATCGATAAAGAGTTAACAAATCACCCTGGATCGAAGTTGCGATGGAATGACAGTTCGCTATTTGAACAGTACGCAACCCTTTATATTCGCTGTCACGGGATATCTCTGGTTGAACAGCGCCACGTCCCCTGATAATTATTTACCTGGTCACTGGTACTGTTACATGATTTTAGCCATAACATGCCCCTTGTTGGTGTTATCCACCGACTAGTGAGGACGCGAACGGTTGCGCTATATTACTCACACCACCACTATTCAGTAGTAGGGCAACAGCATGGACTTCAACATCGAAATGGCCGCGGGACAAGTAAGGGCGTCATATGGGAAGGATCAGTGGAGGGCAGCAGCGCACGGAATGGCTCTTGCTACACGAATGAAATGAGCATTGGCGTCCATAGCGACGGGGACGTTCTGAGACCAGTGTCGTGTGCGAATGAGTGTTTTTGTCCGTAGTCCGGTTGAGACGCATGACTCATATTCGGGCTATCCGAATAAATGCCCCTTGTGCTAACCGCGTTCCCGGTTCACACTAACCGTTTGTCCTCAGATGGTGCATCCGACGTCGAGGGCATTTTTGCCACCCTATACCACCACACACCTGTTTCTTCTACCTTATTACTATGGCTCTTCCAGTGCATCAAAACAAAAATGGGTGGCTGTGACTCATGAGTCATATGAATATATATTTTTGAAAACTTCAACGATGTTCGTCCAGGGGAATCCATGGACCCCCCTTGCTGACCAATATACGAGGCATCGTCCAGGACAAACAAACCCCTCGTTGGATCTGCTTATCACAAATGAAGCTCACATAGTGGATAAACTGGTCATCATGCAATTGGTGAAGCGTGGTGATCATGTGTTCCTGGCTTTTAGCATAAACCATTGCTGGTGCTAAAATACCGTAACAAAGAACTCATCCCGAAATTTCCGGAAGGCAAACGCGAACGCCTTAATAACATTCTCAAGCACACTCAGACTAGCATGTAACCCAGTGAAGTCAAACCACCTTTCCTTTAACTCTGCCGTTCACGAAGCTGATGCGGCATTTGTTCCCCAAAAACTATGAAAGTCCTCCTCCCGTGCACCGCTTCCGCGGAACATACGTCGTCTTCGTGATGTGCGTTCCCGCTTATTATACAAGCAGAAGCTAACGGTTAGGCCAGAGAATCCTGAGGACGTTCGCTCTGTGTGAACCAGGTGCAAGCGGGAAATCCGACAACACACCCAACAGGTACAGTCAAAAATCCTACAGGTAGCTCACAAGAAAAAGAATTTTCTTCTCAAGTATATACGTCGCCAGAGAAAAACTGGGCCCTCAGCGCTTTCTCTGTGGCTTCCCGACAAAAAACTTCTCCAACTCCCAAGTGGTTGCCGAGGTATTCAGAGACTACTACTCAGTTGTCCACAATGTGGATCCGCCAACCTGGCACCCAAATCTCCCTTGGAGAAACTTCAAATATACACTCATGTCAACCGACTTCTCTGTTGGTCGATCAGCCTTACCAGCATCTTGTGCAAGATAATGGTGTTTCTGTTAGAACGCGCCATCCTCAAGCATTTCTTCGCAAATAATCTTTTCTCTCCGATCCATCACAGCTTTCTTTCCGACGGGCCATGAATAACCAATCTGTTAATCTTCATGGATAGCCTAACGGAGGCCAAAGACAATAGTCATATTCCGGATGCCATCTTCTTCGAGTTTGACAAAGCCGTTGACCGTGTCCCACACGGTCCTGTCTTCCACAAAACAGAAGCCTATTGGATCCAAAGAGGGGCTATACTCTGGAATATATGCTTTCCTGGTGACAGAGTTTTCAGAGTAAATGCCGCTTCAGGCCTTTCGTCACCCTCCCCGGTCTCTCTGGGTGTTCCACAAGGATCGGTACACGGTCCAATGTTTTTCTGAAATACATCAATGACATCCTCAGGCTGATCTCTAGCAACGCTTTCCCTTATGCTGATGACTTGAAAACCTGGAGTGCGTGTGACCCCAATGCGATGTATATCGTCCCTGACCGTATTAAGTGATAGTCAGATGATTGGATTCCCCCGTTAAACAACAGCAAATTTGCGCACGTCACACAGAGGAGACTCCGGGAACCTATTCGTGATATACGGCGCACAAAGTGCAACAGATATTGCGAAATTTGACCTCGAAAAAGACTTAGGGATTTGGCTGTCGTCTGGTTTATCCTTCTTTTACGACCACCCGCTGGCCGCTGAAATGGGTTTCATGTTTCTTGGGATGATAAAAAGGGCCTTCCCCACACAGACCGGAACGTCTTTCACACACTTTACGGAAACTGCATAGGGCCACTGCTCGAGTATGCCAAGCAAGTCGTTTACACGGGTTTGGAGAAGAACATACTCGTCATTGGACGTGTCCAGCGGGTAGCTACCAAAATGGTCACTGGCTTATGGCATCTCTCCTACAAGTCTCGCCTCGAAATTCTTGATCCTTATTCACTTGAGTTTCGGAGACTTCGCGGCGACCTAATGCTCACACACTTCCTCTTTAACACAAGATTCGTGCAACAAATCTTCCCCCTAGTAAGCGATAACAGTCGAAGAGGTCACGACAAGAATCTCAATAAGCTTCGACCTTGGACCTTCCTAAGATAACGGTTCTTCTCTTATAGAGCTATCAACTACTCGGAAGACCTACTACTAGAGGTTGTTAGCTACTCTTGTGAGGACTGTCTCAAAGTGTTATTGGATTCTCACTCACTTGATAAACCATTAGATTAGTAATTTATTCCGTTATGCTGGATCATCATTTCACTCTGTTCTTGGTGCACTCCGTAACCCCCAGAAGCGGTGATGCAACTTGTTTTCAGTTACTGCCGGACATCGAAAGGAACAAGCTAACTGGGCCCCCTGCCTCGAACCCTCGAATCGCTGGAATCTTTCTCCCGCTCAATTAAAATCACTTGTTACAGCAGGGTTATTTCCTTACTCTATGTTGTTGGATTCCATTGGATGCATACATTAGCCTCGCGACTTTATTCAGTTCCAAGATTTCGTTGAATTGTTGATCATTGGACGCGCGATCGAAATTGCGAGCATTTCTTAGTGGTTTTCAGCGATTTCAGCGATTTGTACACGGGTTCGAGGCTGGGGGCCCAATCTACCCGGATCCAGTCAGTTTGTTCGTTTCGATGTCCGGCGGTTTTCTGTTGACCTGAAAGGCAGTCATTGAAAACGGGGTGTAGCACCGCTCTTGGGGGTTACAGAAAGTACCAAGAACAGAGTAAAATAATAATCTAGCAAAACAGGATAAAT
The DNA here is from genome assembly GCA_008508345.1 of Paragonimus westermani. Classification (NCBI taxonomy): domain Eukaryota; kingdom Metazoa; phylum Platyhelminthes; class Trematoda; order Plagiorchiida; family Troglotrematidae; genus Paragonimus; species Paragonimus westermani. The sequence goes on along the minus strand of QNGE01002790.1, from coordinate 81,995 downwards.
TATTAATTTAACGGTTTATTAAGTAGGTGGGAATCCAATAACACTTTGAGACGGTCTTTAGAAGAGCAGCTAACAATCTCTAGTGGTAGGTCGTTCCAGTAGTTGATAACCCTATAAGAGAAGAACTGTTGTCTTAGGAAGGTCCGAGGTCGAAGCTTATAGAGCTTCTTGTCGTGGCCTCTTCGACTGTTATCACTTACTAGGGTAAAGAATTGTTGCACAAGTCCTGTGCTAAAGAGAAAATGTGTAAGAATTAAGTCGCCGCGGAGTCTACGAAACTCAAGTGGATAAAGATCGAGAATTTCAAGGCGAGACTCGTAGGATAGATGCCGCAAGCCAGTGACCATTTTGGTGGCCACTCGCTGGACACGTTCAATGGCGAGTATGTCCTTCTTCAAACCGGTGTAGACGACTTGATTGGCATACTCGAGCAATGGTCTTATGTAGACTCTGTAAAGCGTGTGAAAGGCGCGCTTGTCAATCCGGGGGAAGGTTCGTTTGATCATCCCGAGAGTCATGAGACCCCTTTTTGCGGCCAGCTGGTGATGATAAGAGAAGGACAACCCAGACGATAGCCAGATCCCTAGGTCTTTTTTGAGGTCTACTTTCGTGATACCTACTACACTTTGTGCACCATGTATCACGAATAGGTTCCCAGAGTCTCCTCCGAGTGACATGTGCGCACACTTACTGTCGTTTAGAGGGAGACTCCAATCCTCTGACCAGCACTTAATACGATCAAGGTCAATCTGCAATGCACTGGGGTCACAGGCGTTCCAGATTTTTAAGTCGTCGGCATAAAGGAGAGCGTTGCTAGAGATCAAATCGGGGAGATCATTGATGTAAATAAGAAACAACAATGGACCAAGTACCGATCCTTGAGGGACCCCCACAGAGACTGGGGATGGGGACGAAAGGCCTGAACCGGTTTTTACTCTGAAAGTCCTGTTACCAAGAAAGGAGGTTATCCAGCGGAGAACTTCTCCTTGAATCCCATAGGCTTCTAGTTTGTGCAGCAGAGGACCGTGTGGGACACGGTCGAAGGCTTTGGCAAAGTCGAAGAAGATAGCGTCCGAGATATGACCATTGTCTTTGGCCTCTGTTAGGCTATCCATGAAGATTAACATATTAGTTATGCATGACCGCTCAGGAAGAAAGCCATGCTGGGTCGAAGAGAAGAGGTTATTTGAGAAGAAATGCTTAAAGATAGTGCGTTTTAACAGTCGCTCCATTATCTTGCATGGGATGCTGGTAAGGCTGATCGGTCGATAACTAGCAGGAGAATGACGATCGCCTGTTTTAAATATAGGTGAGACATTGGCCTCTTTCCATGCCTCCGGAAGAGTGCCTGTCCGAAGTGTCTGTTTAAACAGATCGAAGAGAGGCATCGCCAAACTGACGGCCGCTTCTTTGAGGATCCGGGGATGGATCTTGTCTGGTCCCATGGCACTATAAGGATTGATCTTAAGCAAGAGGTCCTGAACGTCAGACACAGAAAAGTCAGCTGTCAGGATGGGTTGTTGGAAGTGCCTCTGCGGGAGAATTGGATGCCAGTTTGGCAGATCCACATTGTAGACTGATGAGTAGTATTCCCTGAACATCTCGGCAACCACTTGGGGGTTGGAGGAGGTTTCCCCGTCGGGAAGCCGCAGAGAAAGCGCTGAGGGCTTAGTTTTTCTCTGGCGTCGTATATACTTGAAAAGAAAATTCTTATTCTCGTGAGCTATTTGTAGGATTTTCGACTGTACGTGTTGGGTGTGTTGCCGGATTTCCCGCTTGCACCTGTTTCGTACAGAGCGAAAGGCCTCTAGATCCTCTGGCCTATCCGTTAGCTTCTGTTTAGAGAATAGACGAGAACGTAATTCAAGAAGGCGGCGTATGTTCCGCGGAAGCGGTGCACGAGAGGAGAACTTCAATAGTTTTCGAGGAACAAATGCCTCATCGGCTTCGTGAATGGCAGCTTTAAAGGAAAGGTAGTTCAAGTTCACTGAGTCGGATGTGAGGCTGAGTGTGCTTAAGAACGTCCTTAGTGCGTTAAAGTCTGCGTTTTGGAAGTTTCGGAATGAAGTCTTTGTTACAGCGTTTTGGAGCCAGTAACAGATAAAGTCAAAGTTTAGTAGCATATGGTCACTATGCCCTAGCGGCGGTTTGATGACCACCCTATCTACCAGGTGAGCCTCGTTCGTAATGACCAGATCGAGCAAGGAGGGTGTCTGTCCTGGACGGTGCCTTGTAGGTAGATCGACATGCTGTGTCCAGGCTTTCTCATGGATCAACATTGCCAAGGACTTCGAGAACCCGCAGCCACAGTCCTCATGAGAAGCCGCCATAGAGTTGAGTTTGGGTGCGTTGAAGTCACCCATAATAAGAAGATGGGAGAAACGCTGGGCAGACGTGAGTCTGTCTAAGGTAGCAAGGATGGCTTCGTCGTCGGATGCACTGCATGACGGCGAGCGGTACACAACACCGGTAAGAAGCGTGTCACGTTTGCGAAGTTGGAGTTTAATCCAGAGCGTGTCGCATTTCTCTGGGAAGGTAAATTCCCCTACGACAGCTGGCACTGGGAGCTTCTGGCTTAGGAAAACGGCGCAGCCTCCCATGCGTCCACGGGAGGAGTCCGTCCGGTATAAAGAGTAACCAGGGACATGCAGTTCATTATCACTGATATCCGCGGAAAGCCAGGTCTCTGTTAATGCAAGAATGTGAGGGCTAGTGTCGTGGACCAGCTGTCTGATTTCTGGTAGTTTGTTCAGAAGGCTCAGACAGTTGGTGTACACGCACTTTAAGGCTACTTCTTCGTTTGGCTGGGTGCAAAAAGAGACAGAAGTGCACGAGGGAAAGCTTGGGAAAGTAGCCTCAGTAGTGAGGGGGGTTGTGCAACTGGCGGCGTAGTTCTGTGAGCCCTCTTGGGGGGTGGTGGCCGTTTCATCACAGCCTGGGCATAAGTGAGCGTCCCTGTTGGACGCTTCGTCCGCTTCTCTTGGCCCAAGGTCAATGACGTTCGGACCGCTCTTGCTTTCAGAGCTTTCGGAGGGTGATTTGCGGTTTTGCACCCTCGAAAATTTGGATAAAGTTGTAGATGGGAAGAGAGTATAGGACGAAATGGCCCCGATGTAGCCGGGGGGAGAGACATCGGAATGACACTTTTTTGGACCATTTTTGACGCAGGAGGGGATCCCAGCAGACTCACTGGGCTGTAAAGCTTAGGAATAAGATATTTTTTGCGGCCGTTTTTTGTGTGAGATGATTGGGGGTCTAGAAGATTGGTGGTCCTTAGCACCTTTGGGATCTGTTTTACCGGCCCCCTGCATATCTACAGGCGCTTGACTTTCCAGTGAGATGGGGGCAGTGGCCTCTGAAGTGTGTGCTTGGGGTGGTTCGTCCGAGGACACCGGTGTCCCCTTGACATCAGGGATAAGGACCTTAACGCTAGCCTGGAGTTTGGGGTCAGCCTTGATGCATAACCTTGTTCTGGCAAGCTGAGAGCGCTTCTGCCGCTCCTGCAGTGAGCGATCTAGAGAGACTCCCCTGAGGTTTACGTGCTTTGTCTTTAGATCAACCATCTTTTCCAGTACTTCCTCCGCGCTAATCTTAGCGGGTAACGTCACAAGGAGTCCCAGTGACTTCTTGGTAGCTTTGGAGCGAAGTCTGCTGGCGGAAACCATTTTTGTAGACTCTGGAGAGAAACAAGCGTTTAGCACCGCTCTGGCTTGTTCCCCTGGAGAGAGTGTAGTCGGAAATCGTCCCCACAAAACAAGCCTCTTCTCCCGGAGTGCTCTGTCCTTCAAGCTCGTCGCAACTTCCTCAATTTGAGCCGTGGACAAAGCCACTGCCTTGCGAGCAGCTGCAGCGCCTGGAAGGGCCAGGGCAATGTACTCATTCAACGAGCTCAGTTCTGACTTCATGTCAGATAAAGTTCTCTGAGTATCATTCAGGGCTTTTTCTACCGTGGCTATCTGTGCACTTACATCTTTGGACGCCTTATAGCCACACTTGCACGCGCCTGACTTCTGCTTGTTCGGGGTGGCGAGTAGAGGATCTAACGTGGCCTCCAGTGAGGTGCAGCTATCTCGGAAGAGACAGCTCATACAGATAAATGGCCTCTTTGAAGAAGTGAGCAAGGCGCACTGGTCCTCTCTGAGGCCAGTACACTTAAAGTGGTACCAGTGTAGGCACGTCTGGCACTGCATACCGTTCTGAACAGTCATGCGGCAGCCGAAACGACCACAAGCACTCGATACCTCTGATCCATCGATGCTGCTGGATCTTGTGCGTGTCATTGTGTTATGGTCTGTGAGTAAATATGACAGTTGTTAATGGAAAGGAAACACGATGCTAGAAAATAATACGGATACTATCAAGGACAAAAAAGATAATACACAATTAATACGGATAATATCGAAAACGAATAATACAATACTCAATGAGTTATGCTATTCGACAAAGAATAGCAGTGATCGTGTATAATTTTTTGATGCACCGGGCACCAAGATAGCAAAAATATGAATAGACAATGACACCAAGGAAATTTAAACCAGATTTCGAGTTACCCGCTCGATTGCTTTTGGAAGAATAAAACAAGAATTTCTAGCGGCAGAATTCAACGGTTTTTTCTGAAATGGAACACGCCACAGAATCGAAATAATCTCGGTCACCGAAAAACCATGATTATCTCAACTACCACCGAAATGCATGAGCGTAGCATTGCCGGTATTCAAGGTGATCAGGGCTGTAAGATATCCGCACCAAATGTAGTACCAATGAAGTTGAATAGTTTGGGCGTCGTGTTTAACATGTTATTGATAAACAGATTGGGAATAGCACACGTTTCGAGCAAGTTGTAATACTCTACGTTTCAACCACCTCGGGTGGCCTTCCTCAGGAGTGTTGTAGTCGATTTCGATTATTACAACTTACTCGAAACGTTGTGTTATTCCCAATCTGTTTATCAGTAATCAGGGCTGGCTTGCATACTACCGCACTGTAACATAAACATATACTGTAACGTATATATATATATATATATATATATATATATATATATATTCAAACATGTAAATATGCACAAGTGTATATGACCACATGTATATATTACATGTAATCAATACATTTATTACACTTAAATGATACTCGGCGTACCTCGTCTGCCGTCAGTGAATAACCATTCACAGGTTAATAGTAAGTGAGCTGGGCTCATGTTGAAGATGAACTTGTAAGTGGGATCATCCCTATTTCTTGTTCTTGAAAAGCGGGCGGTTGCGAGTTTCACGTGGGTTGCTAAACCGTCCCACAGTGCACTCAGGTGAACTTGACGGCGTAGGATTATTGCACATGGTCTTCAGTGGTTCTTAGGACATAGGGTTACATCACAAAATCCATAGCACGGTTTTTCTGGACGTTCAGTGCGTTTATACAGGGATCTCGCATATTGTTCGAGACGGTTCAAAGTGAACTACGTCACTGATTGCTGTCTGTAACATTTCGTAAGGTGTCTTCTAAAAACCTCGAATGTGGGCAGGCTTATTACGAAAGCCTTTCTCAGTTTCATAAAAGTTACGAACTCTTAAGGATGTACCAGGGTATAGCCCGTAGTTTGAGCAGTATGAAAGAAGCATTAGATTATCGGAGGTCGTACACACTCAGTTAATACCCGTTACAGTGTACCTGACGTTGTGTGCCATATATATTTTACTACGACCATGTGCCCTGACCATGTAACTGTAGCCCACATCGAACTTGACGTCTGGTTGCCGATAGCCAGCACACGAATGATCGTACCAACCGGAGCACTGAGAACACTGGACCTAGTTGACGTTCTTCTCGTCTATATCCGCCGGGTCCTCCTGCAGGCAGAAAATCTGTGATGTGTGGTTGTTTGCAGATTTCAGAGCCATCATTCTTGCAGTGTGCTCCCTCGCCTTTGTTCTCAATTGCTTCAAGCCACCTTCAGTGACTCGCCGGGTAAGTGCTGTTCCCAAAGGATCCCCTATGACTGCTATCTGTGGCAAGTTGTCATCAATCACTCAGCCTTCAAATATGGACTTCCTACACCCTGTGGAAGCAACTGAGACACACGTTTTGGGAATGGTAGGCATATGGCTCAATTCATCGGACTCGCAAACCGCCCTGCTAGTTGATGAGATGAGAGTTTCAAACGGTTATGAACGATGAAGGGTAATTCTACAGGGGATATTTGAATTATTCACCGACCCATTTAGGCATCGTGCACGTCATTGCTGTGCTTGGCGCCCTCCCTCTCGGAATCAGAACTGGTCTCAGATAGACCACATAGGTGTTAGTTATAGGTGGCGGGGTTCCATTCAGGACTGTCGTTCTTATTGGAGGACGCACCTAGATTCAGATCATGCGCTGGTACGTTGTCGTTTTGTACTCATTTTTGCTGAGCAACGACCCCACCGACAGCAACGATTGGCTTTTGAGAAACTGACTATACCTTCGGTAAGGCACAAGTATCAAACCAGCTTAGAAAAGTGCCTTAGTAGTTCTCACTCCGAAGATCCTGATTGCTGCCGGACCCAGATCACTGTTATGAATCGCGTGGATTGACAATTGATGCAAAATCACTAACGTCCAGCGTTCACGATAACCCGGCTTAGCTACGACGGTTGCACTAACGATCTGCGTTATCACGGACCATACGACGACGCACGAACTACCGCAAATGAAGAAGACAGGAAGACAGGGAACCTTCAGCCAAGGGTATATTTGATCTCAAGCAAACGTGTTCCAACACACTGGAAAACTCCACCGTATTTATAACGTTCAAGCGGAGGCTCATACAGTGTGGAGGCTCATACCGTGGTGGAGGCCCATACAGTAGTGGAGGCTCATACAGTGGTGAAGAAGAAAAAACAACGATTTTGGGTTAATTGTGGCATTATCCCAACAATCCCACAAGCCATCCGTGACGCAGGTACATTAGCATGCGGCACGGGGTACATGGAATGAACAAACACTGGATCTCGGAGAAATCACTGGAGTTGTTAGAAGCTAGGCGGAACATCCCTCCTGGCAGTTCATATAACAAGTGTAGAAGAGATGTCCGTAAGAAACTGAAACGTAGC
>QNGE01002790.1:36442-64545 GCA_008508345.1 Paragonimus westermani | reverse complement strand
CGGCCCAGACCTAGACAGGAGAACGATTAGGGTTCTCAACCAAAGCCTTTGGCTCAAAAGCCTGTACCGCAAGGCAGCGGGTGGTTGGGGTGTACCAGAAATGGTACGTTTTTCAGGAAGAGATGCCAACCATCCTCCAACCTGGAGGACCAGGAGACTGTGGTTTGTCAGACCCCTACCTGTTGGCCTACCTGGTATGAGTAAGTCTGTCCAGTTTAGCCCAAAAGGTCATCGAGATGCGCAAGCCGTCACATCACGTCAACGTTCATTCTCACGATTACAGCTTACTCAAGGTGCCCTCAGTCGAATTCACGTGTGCCGCTCACACTGAGGAGACGTATAACCACTAGCCTTACCTTGTTAAAAGGTACGGACTCGTGTATCTGACCAATCGGTCTATGTTATCCGCGAGTGAAACGTAATAGGGTCATCTAAAACGTTCCGACGCAAGATTCACTCTCCAACTTACTATTGACCCTCTTTGGCTTTCACTGTCAAAAGCTGGACTAGTTTGTCCCAAGTTGTCGTGTCCTTGAACTCCCGGCTTATTGAGGGTAAGCACTAAAAATCATGAACTCAAAACTGCGACCCTCATCATCTTAACCAGTGAAGCTCGGCCATGAGATGAACTGTGTACATTCAGCCAATGGGTGTATTCATGGCTGAATCAGTGTTGCTCGTTTTGTTTCAGCCTTCCGTTGATGTTTTTCTTGCGAATCGGACTTTCACATCTGCTATCAAAAGCTGCATCCCAGAGGTCGATATTTCCCTGTTCCTGTCTTATCAGTACAGGCATTTCACGCAGAGGACTTGAGGAATTTTTCGATGATCCGAGGTCGTGGGGTGAGTCATCTGTTCACAGTGGCAGACCATGGAGGAAGGATGAGCTCAGACTAAAGAACAACTCCGACCTCCACAAATTGTGGTACATACTTTTAAAAGAACGGAACATGCTCATGACCATGGAAGAAGAACATAATCGTTGCCTAGAACGTATGCCAAATGCTGAACGTTTCGAAAAGGTTAGTTCTTCCCTTTCAGCATACCAGTGATTTATCACTCCAATGTGACATTCAATATGATGAGCACCTACATCTGACGATTGAAACGATTGTTGACTCATCGTGGCAATGGACTTGCCTGATCAACCTTGTGGTATCATGTACTGGGCATTGTTTTACGACTGCACGCCTGACTGTTATGTAGGAAATTAAACACTTGCGGACTCAGCGTTGTTAATGAACTAGCTCCCTGAAGGAAAGAAGTGAACTATACCGGCCATCTGTGCTCCCCATGTGTGATCAACAATCTTGTCTACCTTCGTTCACAGGATAATTGAGCTATCTGGTGCTGCTAACGTCAGTCTTACGTCACCATGGTTAAAGTTGGCTGAACGAGACATCGTTTCAAAAGTCGACTAGCAGTGTACATCATGTCGTGCTGGAAACTCAAATGACTAAGTATGATCATAATTCGAGCGATGAACTGAAGGCAATATGTTGCCCATGCTCCGAGGCTTTTACGATCCAATTCGGTCACAACGCACTGATTTCCAAAAGGAAGTTTCTATCATTCTGCCCCTAGTATTGGAGCTTATCGTACCTGGCCACCGTTGACGTAGGTCATTTCATCTAATGGTGAATCTCATTCTTTTGTTGCATCGAACTGCCTTGGTATCGAGATGGTGTGGTGCCCATCGCCTCCTTATGTCTTTCGAGGGCCCCAAACTTTTGGCAATCCAGTATCTGAATCTATCCACTGGAGGCATACCTGTAACATACCATACCAACTCTCGATTTCACAAGATGAGCATCGGCAGCCGATCACAGAAACTACCGATTGCCCTTTGGCAACGGAGTCATCTCACGTGCTGAATCGTTTACTGTTTGTGCGCCGAACTTTTGTGTCAAAATATGTTGGGGTGTTACCGTATATTGAGCTAAATTGTACCTTTGCGGGCAAAACAGTGTGAGAAAGGGAAGTAAGCAGCACCAGTACGAACCGCTTATCATCATCTCGTGGAGAGAAGGCCATCCCTGTCAGACGGTATGAAGGCCTTCGTTCGACCAGTGTGATACAACCTCCCAGTCAGACCTACTGTTGTCTTTTTCTGCTGCCACAGCATAGCTGTACTGCATGCGTGGATTTTTCAGTCCATTCTAAGTATCATGTTTAATTAGTATCGTCAGTATTTGATCCACCTGTGTTCAGGATGTCTTACCAATATTAGTTTAACATGCTATGTGGGCTGTTACGTAAACAGTTGTATTTTTTGGTCTGTTGCCGGAAAACTGATTCTTGCTGTCACTGTACTTCTCATCACGTTTGCTAGCTAACCAACTAACATTGTGAAACAGTACTTCTTTTGGTAACTTCTGAGGCCTATACGGTTTGGAACTTCCAACGTCTAGTACTGATTGAGCGATCTACTTCGTAAACATGCTAATACCCATTGTCGTATTGCGATTTCGAGTGCATGAGCTTGCACGCGATATTATGAGCTACCGCACTCCCATCCGCCTTTGTTTCTATACTATGACTGATCCACCGCGATCTTTTAGCAGTTAATCATCAGCGTCAACCTTTGCTGCGTTTCTGGTGATATTGATTCAACTCCCTCAGGTTTTCCAGACCCCGATACAAGACATTCGGCGCATTATATTTGGATGAGTTTCGATATAAATCTTGTATTGACAGCTTGCGTATATACAGGCACTACACAAAATGTCTGCTGTCAACCCCAACTTCGTGCTGGTTTTGATTCCAGGTGGAAGAGAGTATGGAGAATGTCATGCATGTTATCGAGGAACGGAACCGTGCCTCGGCCGAACTGGAGCAAGGTGAATGGATCGGCCCGACCGTCGTTCACGATGTGGACGCATTGGGTCGACCGTGCACGCGGCTGACTAGCGAGCACACGGAGCCCCTTGTTGCCGACTGTGATACTGCCCGAGCAAACGAGCGAATGTGGGGCGATAAAACTGTACAGCTTTTACGACTTGAACGGGAAAAACGGCTGCGAAGTGCCCGAGATGCCCGTCTTAAAGAGCGTTACGCCAGACGCAAGGAACAGTGGGACAGATTAGACTTTCTAGACGAGAAATCCATCGAAAATTCTGCATCTTAGTTCAACACCTGCAGATCAATTTTCACGACTGTATTTACTGTAAAGTTGTTTCCGTTCTCTGCTTTTTCACTTACTCTTATATACGAAATGTGAACCTGATTGAGGTTGGCTTGAGCAACTCGCTTTTTGCCCAGCGGTTTTCGTTAGCCTCTTGGTTAAACAATCATTGAATGAAATTGGTTAGGACAGTTGCCTGTGTGTGAACGTACATTTATTTCTGTTTGCCGCTTCAGTTGAACCCTACTCACATGTTGACGATCTGAACTTCTGTATGCGTTAGTTTGGTTATACATGCACGCCGTTTATATAATCTTATTCACAGTCTTGGTCGGGAGCCAGTAACGTACGGCTGCTGGGCTAAATTTTCAGGCCTGCTATCCCAACATACGGAGGAATGATTGTTCGACAATAGTTATATGCGCGAGTGACTTCTCAAAAATAAGGAGTCGCTTGTACAAACGGTTGGTTTCGGTCGTCTTCATCCGGCTTTTACGTTTACATAATGTATGTGTGGATAATACATGGAAATCAGGGTAGGTCGCGTTAGCCGTCAATTTTCGCAGCACTGGACGGATCAGATTTCACTTTGGGAGAATGGAACTAATTGGGGAATGTGTGGATGGGAGTTCATTATGATAAATTACGGATCCAGCTGATGATACTCTGCGTCTGGCCTCATCCAGCCGGTCGCTTACTGTTGAAAGGATTTCGCACGGAAGACAGTACCAAGCGTCCCACTAACCTGTTTCGTTTGCAGTTTCAATACTCAAATGTCATTAAAACTGATATCCTAACTAGATGATGGTGCGTTACTTCTAATTTCCCTTATCAGCTGTAGGTCAATATAAATCGCAGTTCATTCACCGACGTGATATCCAGCCCACATCTGCATGATTGCTGACCCTTGTTCCAAATTCTTTTCTTTCTTTTATTAGGAACCAGCTAACAATCGATGTGTGTTTCAAGTCTCCTTTTTGTTGTGGCCTTTGTGGTGTTATTTTCTATGCATTGCTTCATGAATTGGTCCTACTTTTAAATTTTTTTCACTAGTTATTGCAAACACGTTGGTCGATCAATTTGTGTAAGTGTTAGTATACTGCGGAGTGACCCCACACTTGCGTTTGTAGGACAATTGACTCAATGGTCTATGTATTGGAGGATGAAGACTGATGGAGTGTTGAGTAGAGACGACACAAACACAAAGCTGGGCACGTGAAAGCAAAGCAGAGAAAACGAAACAGCCTCAAGTGATTTTCAGTTTGTGTAAGCCGCCGAGTCGCCGTCTACTTACCAGTAATCAATCGGTTGCCCAGCAGTTTCCACGAATTCTGATTTCAGCTTGATTTGGCTTAAGATGACAAGGCAATCACCGTGTCTCCTCTTGGGGCGATTGAGCAAGGTGAATATCACTTGCGCGAGTGTGACTGAGCGTTTCGATGTGATAACCCGATCGTGTCTGGTGTGGATTGAACGACACAACGATCACCCTAACTGTCTCATGAGAACGTGGACCGGAGTTCAACTCGCGTCGGGGCTGTACTCTGCTGATGAGTTCTGACAAGAGCGAAACTAGAGTCCTGGACTTCTTTACCAGAAGGACCCACCAAAGGTCTATATAAATGCGAAAGTTGCTGTCATTCGTAAATGGTGTTCGGTCGATGTGGAATTTAAAGTGGTTGAAATCAGTTGTCCGTTCCACTCTGTATGAGATCTGCGTTCTAGAGGAAATGGACGACCACGGTGATGTACATTTACGCTCACATTCTGATGACACTATTCGGTGTTTATGGTCAGTGAAGAACAGAAATTTTTTGACTTATCCGAAAGGGACGAAAAGCCACCAGAGGCCACAACTGCCTCCACGCCACGTCATATTTTTTCTTATTCTATAGTTTTCTGTAGCTATACCCAGTAAGTACAATGTAAGAAACGCAGAACAAGCGTATGTGAAACTTTCCGGAGTCATTAACTGATATGGGAACATAAATATAAAACATCCTTCCCCAGTTACGAATTTGAACAGTGAAATCAGAAGACCGGTTTTGCAAGATGGTAATACCATTTCGTATGTTCTCGTCAGTTGCTAACACATAACAGCGGTGAAAATAAAAAATGTTTAGGCGATTTAAGTTCATGCATCAAGTCAATGTATACACTGGTCTGTCGTTGGTCAAAACCATGGCAGACGGAGGTTCAAGGTCAATAGCTTTTGCACACAGAGGACCGGCTTGCTACGCGTGACTAGCAGCACTTCGAGTGATTTAAGAATGACAAGCTTGTGATGACGCATCAACACGCGGAAAGCGTTTGTCGGGTCGACCACATGACCGGTCTCTAGCAGGTGTCTGGCGATCGAAGAAGACCAATGACAGACCAGTGTATACATTGACTTGATGCATGAACTTAAATCGCCTAAACATTTTTTATTTTCACCGCTGTTGTGTGTTAGCAACTGACGAGAACATACGAAATGGTATTACCATCTTGCAAAACCGGTCTTCTGATTTCACTGATATGGGAACGTTGCGTATGGAGGGAAGTTAACTATTCTCAAGATGTCATCCAAACGCTTCATTTCTCACAGAAGGCTTAACATTGATTTGGAAAACAATACGGCAGATGCGTTTTTTTAAAATTGACGTCAGTGCACTTCTCTGGTCTTAGGTCACGTAACTGTTGATAGATGACGTAGCGTAGCTCCTGAAATTTTCGACCCCACTGGCGCATGAATTTAAACTTATACCATAGTTTTGTTCGCTGTCGCTCCGTTCTGTTTACCGTTAGCGTTCCAACCTGTCATTACAGCTGGTGACTGTATAACTGATCCAACCTGCCATGATGCAAACTTAGAATGCAGACTGATTCATCCAAGCCCTGTAGGCCTGAACTTCTGCTTGGCATAAATTTAACAGGAAACGGGTGCCGCTGCCTGTAGGTGTAACGAAAATCTGCTCTTAAACATCCTCGTCAATACACGCCAGGTAAAGAGCTGGAGGGTAGTTCATGGATCATTTTAATGAGGGAGGTCAAGCAGATTGGTAAGCGTAGACGAGTCACAATCGGAGAGTTTGGACAATTGAAATAGCCAAGGCCGTCTGTGGGAGGAACCAGTCTAACTTCCATCACAACCAAGATGTGGGCATCCATCGACGCTGTTCGAAAAACAGACATTTAGGAACAGGGGATTGGCACTAGCTCAGGGCGAGAATATGTAAATCCGATCTTCACCCTCCCAATTCTTTGGCGGCATCCTGTGTGCCGCCGACTGACGCTCACTTTACCCAATTGCAAGGGCGCACTCAATTCAATTGATCGATACACACTTTTGGAATCGCCTGGTCGCGAAGAACGTGTCGACCAAGTGTTTAACTATTACCGGTTTAGAAACTCTGACTGATCAAAGTGGTAGAACGGTTGCCGCATTTCGAAATTTTAGTCCGAATCCAACCGAAGCCCAAGTTTTTCGCAGTTGAGTATCTTCTACCCTATCAAACCTGTCACCTTATCAGCAATACGATATAGAAGAGATTCGATTTCCGAAAATCTGAACAACGGATGAATTCGAAACAGTGGCAGAAACTGCATGACCACATGCAACAAATGTCTTAGCAGCTGAGCTACGAAGTCACACCGGAAGCTCAAAAATTTCACAGTTGGACTGAGTTACCCACCCAACCCACTATTTCACGTAAAATCTATCGAATGATCCGGAAGATTGACCGCCCAAGGAGGATTTCTCATACTGTTCGTGCTTGAGTCTACCAACGCTACCGCATGAGCATGGTGTTATTGTTTCGAATCCAGCTGAAGTAGGTGTCTTCTAACTTACCAAAGCTGCCACGCTACAAAACCCAACTTCGGGAAAACTGTTCTGGCCGTGTTTGCTATAGTGGTAGCAAAACGTAGTTCCGTGTGCATAGAAAACAAACTAAAATTGCCTGCAACTTCCACTTTTCCTAACAATATATGGAATATACTATGTTCAGTTAGACAGTGGTAATTTCATGTACGGATAGCCTACCAAATTAGAAGACTTCGAAACTAGAGATGATTGCTGTCTTGTGCTCCAATTTTTAGGAGTACCATTCGATTCCAGTGGGAGGAATGTGATTTTCGAAATATTTTATTTTGAGCACACTGTAAACTCGAATGTCCGGTTGCAGTCGAATTCAACTGATGTGTTTACTTGAAATGTACTGAATTCTAAAAGGGGACTTACTACTTCGTTCATGATTGTGGGGTTGGGAGCATTGAAAGTTGTATTGTTTTGATGGGACTAGCCAGGGTTGTACTTCACTGCTTACATCGGTCGCACAAAATGGCAACTACCGCGGAATTTGTGAGCACCATTCTGCGTGGCCGACAGCCGGAAGGTAACGGAGGATATCAAGCGAAAGAAACTTTCTAATCTCACAGGTCGATAATCGTGTGGATGCAGGTTAGACATTACCCCCGGCTCGTTACTAGTTCAAAGAAAGTGTTCAATCAGAAGCATAGATTAAGCACAAGCAACCATTGCGGTGGATCCATTTATTTCTGATGTTGCAAAAATCTGGTTGCCTGAAGAGTTGTAAGGCGCTAGCTGTGAATATTTGACGCACCATCTCGTCACAATATAGTGATGCTGACGAGGAAAAAGCGGAAGTACATGATGGTGTAGTTGTGGTCCATCCCGTATCTAGGCTCATAAACCGGATTCAGCTACTGAGTAGACGCGTGAAACCGTCAGGGTTTCGACCATTGTTCTCTTTATCAATCGGTTTGAATCATCTGAGTGTCTATGTGACGGATGGGTACGACTGATTAAAGTATATTTTGCGGCCGATGACTGAAACTGATGCTGTCTATATGCAGTGGTCTGCATGGTCGGCGTATCAACAAGCGTCCGCCACACAACAATGTGGAAGGAAGTACAGGACGATCAGGCCATATCGTGATCACTAGCCTCATCTGTGTTGTAATGCATACGGTTGCAAATAAAGCCACTGAACATCGAAGTTGGTTAACCTGAGAAAGACCTCTCTGGTTGTGTTAAATAACCTGCCGGTTCGTTTTTCCAAATGATCACTGTTTCACTACACATTCCCCACGTACTATCCATCAGCTGCGTGATTGATATTTCCGCATTTACCAACGTGCAGCTGAATACGCCTTCGATTTTCATATGCAAGTGTAGTTTCTTGTTCTACCTCACAAATATTCGCTCGAGTGGAACTACAGGTTAACTGAATACTACGAGACTGTTTGAACTTCGTCCACGGGGCGACAAAACTAACAAAAACACCTGAAGATGCAAAACACCGATGGTGGGTAGTATTTCAAGCTTGCAACAGTTCGAACTATGGACTAATCTGTGAATGAAGACCAATCGACTCTTCCCAGGTCATCATGTGAACTAGGTCGGTCTTGTCCATAGGGTGAGTTTTTCTCGGATGTCCATTGCAAAGAAACACGTGGTTGTGGTACTTGTCTCCCTTATTTTTGCGGTATTGCAATGTGTTTCTGATTTGATGAGCAGAGTATAGATGCAACTTTCGTGGCATTTCGAATAGTTGTCATGACAGTTAAGGAGTCCAGGGTGCTATGAACCATACTGGTATGTATTGCGATTCAAACTTCGGTTGCTCTCGACAGCGGTACAGAGCTAGCAAAGAAGAATACACATATCGGCTGCAGCGCCTGGATCAAAAACCCGTCAGACTGACCACTACTCAACAACGGACAAGATGCCCCTGTTAAGAGACTCAATTTTAACATTAAAGATGCAAAAGACAGGAAATACTGGGCCAATGTGGTGCACACAATGAGATGTAACGGATTCTCAGAAAAACAACGAAGACCTTGACGAACTAACGTCTTAGCAATCACTCGCATCAAAGAGTTCAGTATCCTCACCAAAGCCCAAAAGCAAGCACTGAACGAAAACGTCATTTAACCAACCGGCGCTGAGCGAATGGCGGTTGTAGTCAAGTAAGCGAAGGAATCACTCAACCACGAAACTGTCTAGCACCTAACGACTGTCGATCTTAGTAAAAATGCTGGCAAACGAATCGAACGATACACTTGATGGGCTGTCAGCTACGCATGATATAAACAAGCAAGAGTGTGGAAAAATTAAAGCAGACTACGTGAACATTGCTGGCTTCTACTGGCCACCAAGGATACACAATAACGGTGCCCTACTTAACATCATAGCATCCAAGAGTCTGACCAAAAGGTATGGTGGCTCGGGCCACCGCTCACATCTACAGAAACATGGAATATCCCAGAGGAATACGTTACTAAGATGGTTGAAAATTAATAAAAAGACAGCGGAATTACTAGAAATGGTATGAATATAGGTACGCTATTGGCTGTGACACACTGTCTTCTTGGATAGCGTTTCTAATCAGCGATTTGAGTGATCACGAGGACCTCAGGCAGGCGACACCTACCCGCTTTGCTCACTGGGAAACTCAGCGTCCTCATATTTCCTGACGGTGCCCTACTGCGATCAACGGTACCCTCATCAAGAAACGACCACAATACTTCATCGGTGGATCGTAGTAATCCATTGGGGACGCACGTTAATTCCGTGGAAAACAGAGATGTCAAAATAGAAAGATCAAGTCAATTTTATATGATGTTGTAACCCTTCTCACAGTAACTGATCTAACCTTGGCCAAAGACACCGCAGGGATTGTTAAAAATGAAATGTAGACTAAACAGCTCACTGAACTCGAAAAAATATACTCACTTGTGTGTTTCAGATTCAATACCAAAATCCATTAACACCTGAGGAGAACTCCAGTGTGATCTATGTCTAAATACATCGCTGAAGCAGTCACGCAAAGACTAGAAACGTCGCACTGCCAAAGAATACATCAAAACGGTGGATACAATATATTGATACGTTCGTAACACTCGAGTGAATTGTGATAGGGAACACATAAATCGCCCAACAATACTTTTGGACGGTTTTAAATTCACCGAGGAGAGTAAGAATTGCAACAAGCTGCTCTTCTTGGATGCCATAAACAATCGAAAACTTGGTGGAACATTAGAGACTTCAATTTACCGAAAACAAGCACGCAGACGAACTCCTCGGATGTCATAGCAACCACGTATAGTGTCACGAAAGAGGTTGCATCTGAGCTTCTTAGAAATACAGGAACACGCTGCAGTACCGCAGAACTCAGAAAAGAGGAAGGAGAATACCTCTGCTGACTATTTTTTCGTCATCGGACGTAGCATATTACGAAATGGACGTAATTCGATCCCCACTGAACAGTGCTGAACATTAATTAAGAGCACAAATGAACGCAAGGCTCATGTGACAGTAATGTCATGACGGTAATTACACTGACCTCAACTATATGAAACATTATTAAACCGATGAGGAAATTCACATTTGCCGGCAAAAAGAACGCAATATACAAAACAAAATGCTGTGACATTGAGACGCATTACGTCAGTGAAACTGGATGAAAACTGTCCATGCGTTTAGATGAACTTTAAGTGAGCATTAAGTACAATCAGTTTCCATAAGTTGTCAATTTTGCAAACAGCTGTTCTCGGTCATTCTCATCAGGCTTTTACAATTACATGGGTATAAGCGCGAGTTATATATGAAAATTATAACGAGTTAAACAAGACATTAAAATTAGAAGTGTTATGGATCACAGTCTGCTGCAGGAGGGTGGGGGTGTTGGTGAATGTGTTGTGTTACGCGTGCCTGTCATGAGACGCGCTCATCAATGTCAAGCGGTTCACCCTTGTTCGGGTTTCGAGTGGATGTGGAATGATTTGCCAAGGGAGTTGGAGGGTTCATACGACTTATTTTCGGGCAAATAGGCTGAGGGTTGTCCAGTCTGACAGCAACAACCTCGGCGGTTGATAATAATCAGATTGTGACAGTTGTGTAACAGGCTTGACGAACCTCGCAGGTGACACTGAACGCTTCGTCCGGATTTATCCGATGGCCATTGTCGATTAAGTGGGAGCCTATTGCGCTTAAAATGGGCTTTGGTGAACCTTTATGAAGCCATTTCGGTAGGTGTTCACGAATCCTCTCCGATATCCGCCTTGTGGTTCTCCCAACGAAACAAGCTTGATAACAACAGGTGAAAGACAAGGAGAACCCGGGAAAACTATACTTAAGGCGTGGCACCGGTGCCGGGCGGGTGTCGAACGACACGATAAATCTCGCCGTAGGGTAGACACTCTCAACCGCGTTTGAAAGTCTGCGGCTAATTATTTAACTGTTAACCTTACCTCTATATGAGAGAGAGAGATGAAAACCGGCCTTTCCTCCGCTGTCTGGACGAGTTCAAGTTTCGTGTCGGAATGCAGATTTTTATGTATGAATCTCGCAGGGTATCCATTTTTAGTAAGAGTTTCTCGTATATATCTTAGTTCCTTCTGGAGAGTGTCCGGCGTACAGGCCTTCTGCGCTCTGTTCAACAGACGACGTACCCAATTTCCTTCGTAATTCAACGGGACAAAACTGTAAAAATGCGTGTATTGACCCGTCCATGTCTATTTCCTATGAATAGGTCTTTGAATTGTTCCCTCTGGTCGACGAAGCAACGGGACATCTAAGAATGAGAATCTGTTGTGGTGTTCTAACTCGATGGTGAACTTTTTATTCCAGTGTGCTCTGTTTAACTCATCTGTTATGAACTTGGGATCATCACCGTTTGGAACGAGACAAAAATATCCAAATAGCGCTTGTAAAGCTTGCACTTAGTTACGATGTGGTAGTCTCCAGTTTGGCCATAAATATATCTGCGAGCAGGAGACCTAGAGGTGAACCCATTGCTACTCCTATTTTCTCCTATATAACTCTCCATCAAAATGAGAATAAACGTTTCATGTGCAGAAGAATAGTAGTTCTTTCCATTTTCCCCCTGCGATTCCGACATCAATATGATTATTCTCGGCGGAGGTGCAGAGATAGTCAATAGTTTTTTGCAATGGAACACCAGTGAATAAGGAAGTCACATCCAAGGACAACGTGTCGTTCTCGATATTCACTGAGTCGACTGAATCTACAAAGTCAAAGGTGTCCTTCAGGTTAAAGCATGATACAGCGAATTGTACATGTCCAGAATCGGTCTTAATGTCACTCCGTCTTCATGAAATGTGAGGAGACCGTACAAACGTGGAGTGACCGTTCCCGTAGGTCTGATGTGCACGAAAGTTGAAGCATCGATAACGTCTGCCTGTTTCATTTGGTGCAGTAATTTGAATAAAGTTTTCTCCATCGTTTCCTGAAATTTTGATTTCTATGATAGAATCGATGACATCTTGATAAGGTCATTAGTTTTGTCGAGTAAAACTGTTCCCGCTCTAATGTCAGGTTTCGTGGTTAAAATATTGCGGTTGGATTGCAACTCTCATAGCGTCTAAGTGTCCCGGCTTCAATAAGCTGTACTTCGGCACTTTATTATTTAGATAAGTGTTCACGAGTGGACTTACAGTGTTCAGCATTAAATTCTAACGATGGAACGGGTCCATTCAGTTGTGCATGCAAGTTCTGTGTCTAAGCGGTTACATTTAGACTTCGGATGGCAAACGTTTGGGCCTAATTATAGCGTCTCCAACAGAGCACGGCTTAGTGTCATACAGAAAAAGTTGTGAACACACCGTTCTGGTTCTGCTGGAAACAACTTGCGGTTTGATCGAATTCAAACGACACAGCAACTTTTTCTTCTTGTCCACTTGCTTCTGTACCTGTCTGTACGCAGTGTTCGAACAACCTCCTGTCTTCAGGGAGCGTCTCGACAGCAACCAAACGCTGAGACCGGTTACGCGTTGATTCGCCAACTTTTGATGACTACGAGTCTGTTTCGTTTCGAGCATGACATTGTGGGGTTTCAGCAGTGGGTGGCACGGTGTAACGATATAATATATTCCAGTAAAACTTAGAGAACTCCTTATTGTCAACGTAGTCATTGAGAAATCTCACAGCAGCCTTCGCTTCTTCTATTCTGGTGCCAAACTTGACATACTCGTCAAGTTGTTTCATCAGCCTTGGGTTTTTCGATTATTCCCGTAGAATTCATAAGAAGTTAATTTTGCAAACAGCTGTTTTTGGTAATTCTCATCAAGCTTTCACAATTACATGGGAACAATTGCGAGATATTTATGAAAATCATAACAGTTTTGGCTGATCTTCGTGCATCAAATAGTGACAGTGTATAACTCTGCTGAAGCAAACGTGCGACACATGGAAGAACTTCTGAAAATTCGGTATTCATCAACCAATTCAATAACCGAACATTGAATTGTGCATGTGAACCAGTGATAAGGAAGGACCTGATGAGACGCAGACGTAGTCATTACCAAATACCGACGCGCAAATAAACGGATCAACATGAATATATCGAATTCATAATGAGACCTGCGCTATCTGTTTGAACTTCAAAAAGCTACTATAAGTAGCCAATCAGATTTCGCGTCGAAAGGACAATTGCGACTAAATTGGATATTCACACATAAGGTCAAACAGCCATAGGCAACGGGATGTAGTTAATCGGACCTCAGATCGGGTGATCAACGACAACAGGGATTAACCAGTCAAATTTTAGTCAAAGTTACGCATGAGTTCTCTCACCTCGTTTGGTTTTGAAGCTTTCGAACTAAATGTCAAGTTGGACGAACATCTGAAACATCAACTCGAGCTACCAAGCGTACCACTATTTCCAGCAACTAAAAGCGGTACAAAAGTGATATGCGAACACCCGTACGAGAGAACTACAAATTTTGGATGGACGTGCAGTCTTGGACAAATAAAGAACATGGACAGTTGGTATCAGTCCTTCGAAGAGAAGCACTCAACCTAAGCATCGCTCTTGTTGGAGTTCATTTGTATTACACATCCTTGCGTCTTTGATTCGTTTATCACTGCGCCATCGACCTCACATTAGGTACGACCGAATTATCACGTCCAAACGATCAGCCACAATCCGTTGTAAGTAAGGTTTCTCGCATACTAATATCCAGTTAGTTTACCCTTTTTGAAAATTATCGCATCGCCTTTTTTCTGCTTGTTGTTAATGGGCTCCGCGAACGATTTTTGTCATGCTCCCCAAAACGTCAGCAGTTTGCTACTTTTGGGACTCATTCATTCAACGCAGTCTCAAAAATTTTATCAGTTACATTTTGCGATGGAGCAGACCAAGTTGAAACCAGTTGAATTTCCGCACAACGTTGTTTCGGTGGGATAGAATATCTCATCATTCAAGGCAGACGATTTCGAATGTTCTTGCAATAGGTATTTATGGGTCAGTCTACTGAAGATGTGATCAAAACGGACTAGATTATTGGCCAGACAGTATGGATTATATCGCCAACACCCGTATTGTGCAAACTGTCATGACATTACCGAACCGTTCGTCTTACAGACTCTACACGCCCGATCATCTCTCTCACTTCCTGTGATGAAATGTCGGATCGTCGGTCTACCTGTCACGTTTCAATTGTTTGGTCTTTATCGGCCAGAAAATGAAGTTCACTCAAACGGAACGAAGCTAGATGATTGAACGATGTTAGCCAATGTAAGCGACCAACCACTATCGAAAAACGACTCCAGCTGAGTGCAGTAATCCCATATTCATAGACACGCTTGCTAAAAACTCCGCATCTTGATTACTTTTTCACTGATCTTAACCACATGGCAGCCGTCAATCGGGTGTGTCCGAATTACCCAGAGATCAAATAGGACATCCATGAAACTCAAGTATATGGAGGAAGCAATGTTTTTCGCCCAACACAATTTCCTCTTCTCCAGTCATTTGTTTCACGTGTTGTCATCAATAAACTTCTTGTAATCCAAAAATCTCAACAGTATTGACAGCCACCAGACCTTCAATTTTGCTGGTTCGAGCTAGTGCGTTGGCAACCACAATTCAGACGCGCGTATTGGGTCAAGCGACTGAGCGCGTAACCAAGGCGACAATCCCATAACGTCAAAATCATCAGAGATCAATCCAGACACTTGTATCTTCTTCTTCGTGTCCACATACAACATTTTGATCAAATTGACTAAATTACCTGGACATCTAAACCTATCAAACAATGTCCATTCTGACGTTAACGGCATGTGGAAGAACACTTTCTTTAAATCTAACTTTCAGAGGAACCGAACGCCAGACAGCCCATCGGCCGATGGAACTAGAGATCTATCCACCGTCATCATCAAACACAGCGATACATCGACGTTCCGACGGGAATTTCCGCGAGAATTCAGAATTAAAACACCGAATCACCTTAGAATGCCACTAGACGTTTGCCACCCATTATTGCCTGACTATCAATAACAATATCATTCAACTGATCTCGTCTTTCGGTAGCTCTTTAGAGACGAGAATGATTGATCCTAGAACTGTTGTACTCCCCGATCTTGTCCGTAACCGCATTTCAGACCATTGTGCGCACTTGCACTTTAGGGCTTTTGGTCACTTTATTGGAAAACTTGATTAGATCCAAAAAAGGCCAACGCTGCAACGTAAGGTGGCCTAGACAATAACGTTTCGATTCTATCTAGTCAGTTCCTTTTGCCAAATTACCATGCACAATATACAACGGACGAAAAGCAGCAAGATAATCTGTCCATACATTTTCATACATAACAACCAACGACCTCTGTCGTTAGGCATATCACTCAATCTTCTTTTCATGGTGGACTACCACCTTTTTCTCCACTCACATTCCTTAAAATTCTGTTTGATTCCCTAGCCATAGTGTAAATTTTACTTTTTTCATCCTACACAAAATTCGCTCATGTCCATTCGTATGCTGAAATTTCTCGTCTTTACTCCTAATATACGTTTGTAGTGCTATGGTAGTCTGTGAGAGACGAGGTTTTCCTCTTCACGTTGACCTGCCACTAATGTTGGTGAACTGGAACATGGGGGCTTCAAATTACATGCTCCCTTGTTCTATCCTTTCAGACACATACAGGTACGTGAATGGACCACGTGATTCCACGCAAAACCACCTACAGTGACGTACGTGCGCACTCGCCCTTGGGCTTCAGCCACAATGGCCGGTTACTCCGGAAACGGTTTTAACCAACCATGGATAAACGAAATGAGCGTGGTGCAATGAGACAATTACGAAGGCAGAAGCGGTATATGAGGGTAGATACAATTCCACTTCACAATTTTGACCGTCCGAGTGGTAAACTAATAACAGTGAGAGAGAAAAACATTCGATTTGACCGCTGAAACCGTCATCATCAATAACATGGGTAAACGCGACATATGCGAAACTGCAGTTGAGTACAACGCACTGAGTACTTCCTAAACAAGTAAAACATGGGAAGATACGTCAGTGACCAGAAGAAAGAAACGTGGATCGAGCTCTATCAGATGAGGTCAAGTTCGGTTAGAACGTGGCATGACCTCCCTCCATACCTCCATGTGAGTGAACCTAGTAAGTTGCACACTCCACAATAGACGATTATCACCACTATTCTATTAGAATGCGAACGTGCTGAATTCGCCGTTGTAATAATGTGCACTGGAGTCTGTCATACGCAGCATCCCTAGGCAAACCAACGTGTTACATTACAAAGAGTTGGTATGCAGTAAATCAAAAGTAGCTTAATGAGTGTTAAAATTTTGTTTAAAGTGACGTTTCTCGGATTTTAAGGGGATTTGCGTAACGTAGTCCTGACGTACAACGTCCCGAAGCCGTGTGTGCGCAAGTCACTCAACTCCGTCATACAGAAACCTTCAACAGCGGTCTTCTTAAATTAGTCATTTTCCAATTAAGAGGACCTCAATTGCGTAGCCCGTTCTTCGTGCATGTAGTAGATTGCCACCGAGTGAACTGTTAAAATGACCGCTGTATTCATATCTAAGATATTTCACCACTGATCTCTGTGCCGGAAGCAAAATGACCCAAAAGTGGCCTCACGTCCTCAAGTTGAATTTCTCAACGTTTCAATCGCCTCTGGTGGGCTACTTCAAAAGTCCTGCACTCGGAATCACATTAGGAAAGACAGAGGTGGGATAGAATGCACCGTGGCAATTTGCAGTGCGTCTGAACAAATTGACCGAGTCGTCTTTCGCATGATGTCGCTTCCTGAATGCTTTTAACAAAGACGTTGAACAACACGAGGGGAATTTTTCAGCACCAGTTACTCATGGTTATTAGCTACGACATAACGATTAGTGTAGTGATTTGTACTTGATCACAGAAGCCAAAAACAATACATGTCTTGTGTCCCAACAAATTTCATTGCATCTCTCCGCGTGCTCACCGTAAGTCATTTGGACGTACAAAAACCTAAACCACAGCGAAAGGAAAACCAGAGTAGCATCAATACGAGTGGTGTCCAAGTGCGACCGGCTCCACGTACTGTAAAAGATGTTAGTTTCGAGATACGCATGATTCAGAAGTTGCTTGTTTGACCAACCACGTGTTACACCATCAGGGGGTGTTTCGCAAGCGACAGCGTTAGTCACTTCCGGTTATTGGTTATCACGCTGTCTGGTTGCAAAACGACGTTGAACCCATTTTTCCAGAAGTTCAATATGACGTTCAGGTCAGCCAACATTGAATGCTCTCCATCCATATTTGTATTCATAAATTACGTTGGACATGGTGGACTGAGATGCCGTTTGCTCAGCAGGGGGTGTGGGAACCATGAGTGATCACCGGCATGGTGGTATTGAACACACGAGCAGCCAATAACAATCGTTTTTTGATTAATTGATATACATATCGTACTCTCTAAAGGGCAGTTTTAAAACCGGTGTTTTATTAAAAGCTATTGGTACCCAAGTGATTTGCACATTTTTTCACTAAACTACTTTGCAAGAATTTTCGGAGTCATTATCACGTAAAATCTGCTTCGAATGCGACTTGTGCAGAGATCCAGTGAAATACGGCTCAATGTAAACGCTTTATAAAACAAATTCCTGATTCAAATAAAACCAGCGGCAGCGGACGTTTTGAATATGGATGATGTTTCTAACTTTTGCTCGTGCATTTGTTCCACACTCGTTATCATATTTTATAGAGATCTCACTGCTCTCATCACATCGCAACCAGTTATTTTTTCGGGTTTATGTAGGTGTCTACCGCCAGGTTGTCTACCACTAACTGGTTTCATTTCTTAGTCATACACAACGACGACAACTAAAGTGTCTTTCTAGAACTCGCACTGCTATACAAGTGCTTCAATTCTGTTAAGCTGCACGGTCCAAGTCTTGTTTCATGTTCAAACGATCGGTTGGTCAAAGCATTCTTCCGCTTTCGCGCGAATCATATAAAACCCGCTCGTCCCTGGCCGCAACTCAAATATACACCGTAATTACATCTCGGTTCCGAATCACCTCACTATTTATCTAGGCCTCACCAATTTAATTGTAATCAACATTCATCAGTATAGATCTGACCTCGTCATAAGCCGAATACGCGTATGCCGACGGGAACATGCTTATTTTAAAGATACAGGTAACTACATCAAGATACCAATTGACGAGGCTATAGATCAGAGAAAGGTCGTTATATAGATTGTTTCTTGTGCGTCGTCGGAATGCATGGACAGACGATCAGCACCGTTTACACGAGAACCACACTGCAGACAAGCAAACAGGGCGGTTGAACGCGTGCAACTGATGAATCAATAAAAAATTACGCTTCTACCAACAAGTATGCGCAGAGGAGTGAAAGTGAACTCCCGCCGTGATGGTATTGTATTTCTCCCAACGCAAAATATGATGTTTGATCAGTCGAGGCCGTGTAGGCTACTTATACAAGTGTCAGGTATCGTCAAAAGTAATTCGCCCAAACGATCGACATCCAATGCAAGGAACAAACGGCGTGCACGCTTATCATGTCCAATTTGTGCGGAATAAATGTTTTTTGTCCTTAGTGAAAGTAACCATGCACATCACCTGACACTCCGGTAAGATGTTAATCGACATGTAACTCTCCTTACAAACTACCTGATGAGATGGTGGATGGTTAAATTCATTCTATGAATCTGAAACAGAAAGTAGACGTTAGGCCGACAGATAGAATGGATCAAGAGCATCCTAGTGATGTTCCCTCCAATTTCAGAGGATCCACCTTTGTGATGATCAAGTTGATCAAATAGGATTAACCAATTTTGTTGTTTTAGGGGTATCAACGCTCCTGCTGCTTTGTTAATAAACAATGTATAAGCGTCACATACACGCAACAACGTTGATATGAAGGACCGTCGTAGCATTTTTTGAAAAAAGTCTGCCAGTATATACATTTAGTAAACTAGCTGTCAGTCTTCTATACGAGGGTATATCTATAAAACGCTCTCCTGTTCGGGGGTGATCTACGATGCTGTGAGTCAAACATCATTTTATTTCTAGCTAGGCTGGGTACATTTGCAATAACACATGACGCCCATTTTTCAGATACAAATAGAAAATGCATGAACGAATTCGGCTACCAGTAGCACAAGAGCATATCAGTTCTCGGCTGAAACACAGAGAAGTAGCACACATACAAACAACCCGCAACGCGGTATTATTCGGTCAAATCGTTGAAACGAGCAGTGACGCTCAAGCGGTATTGTCGGTCTGCTCAAATCGTCCCGAGTCTAATCGATAGTTAATTTAAAGTTACAATAAAGCCGTCGATAATAATTTTGGAATGCATATGGACGGTTGGGGTCCCAGAGGTTAACTGAATCGATGGCTGGAGACGCGACCGGGGATAACAGTGTGCTGCAACCATGACATTCGCAACATTTCTTCTGCGTGACCTCGTCTCATGGATTTTTATCCGTTTTGGTAAATGTCCTCTTTTAGGTCATTTCACACTGCTCAGATGAACGACGGTCGTAATCACAATGCCTCCTGGTTGGATTCCTGGCTATTAGGAATTATTGAACAAAAATGATGGTGATCAAACGGACCACTTAGCCGCTCAGACATAGAGTTAACAACGGAGTGGAGAATTCAACGCGTTTTGAGTTACGAGCGAGGAGCACATCGACACAAAGCATTGGGATACGAAAGCAAATCGGAGAAAGTATATCTGCCCTAGCTTCTTCAAGTGCACTGTAGTGGTTTTACAGATATGTCACGATCACTTTCACAGCTCTTTCATCAACAAAGCATTGATGGATGTCAAATAACTTTTCGTTACTAAGATGTAATTGACTCAGCTAGTTGGAAACAAAAAATGCGCACTCAGCGATGTTACCGCAAAAGTGTCTGTGAAGCATTAGACGGTCTTACAATTCAGCCATGGGGAAATACACACATAGAGACGAACATCTTTTTTATCCGACCGACCAACTTGATTCAGGAAGCCGAACCAAACTCCCAAAAAGGCATTTAAAAGTCTCCGGAATTAACATTTTCCGGAAATCTCAAGTTATACAACCGGTTTCAGTATAACTTCGACGCACACGCTCTTGTCTCTTCAATGACTGGACATAAAACCGTCAGAGGAAAGCTGCCAGCCAATTAACAAGCGATTTTACTTGTTTGAACACATCCATAAAGACTGCTCACCTTAGGTAAAGTATCAGTTCAAGAGGTTCAATGAGGTGTTTTGTTTTATGATTGCGAAACTTGACCTATTCGCAACGAAGATGTTAATAGACCTGCTGTTTAACCATCGTTGCCTCCGCTAATTAGCCCACATCAAGTGGGCTGATCACATGAGCACACTAAGGCCGCTCGTCAGCACGTAGGTGAAAGGTTGAGGACTCACGATCAGTTAGTCAACTGGTTGCGTTGCGCAGCCTGCGATGGTTGGATAACGTAATCCACATGCCAGCTGAACATTTATCATATCGGGCACTGTATGCTGGGACCGTCAAGTTACGTGAAACCTCATAGTGATCAGACAACGAATTGATCACGTAATATGAAAACCCTGACTATTCCCATCAGTGAAGTGGACAGGTGTCACCTAACCCGTTGCAGACTTCGTGATCACCCAAATTGGTATTCGAGACAGCGATGTCCGGCAAATTAGTAGCGCGCCAGCAACTACAGTGTTTGCAGTCCGGATGTGTAGCTTCTGCGTTCATCTCCTTTTTCACCTCTTTTTATGTACATTCTTCGTCGAAGACACTACAAGTCACTGTTGCTCCAGCCACGACATCTGCTGATCAAAATCATGGCCAACATTATGAATGTCCCATCGAGGGGTAAGTTGCACGAATACACGGACGACGAAATGTCCGGTAAGATCAATAGTGGAGTCTTATCGACGTACCCAGAACGACCCCGAACCATCCGTCAGCGAGATTCCTCCTTCTTACCTACCGACCACAATAATCGGCGCGCGAACAGGTCGTCCGGCTTTTGAGGCAGAACTAATGATTGGAATTACAACAAAGCGTATCAGTTCTCTTTTGGGTTAAGTCAGTGTTAGTAAAACACATAAGATCTGAGGCTACAGATAAATGAGGACGACAGCCCATACAGCACAATAAAGCTTCCTTTCAAATACAAGTTTCGGAGACGTGCCCAGAATTCCGCACTTTGACCCACCTGCAGAAGAATTCATCAATGTCAAGAGTATTTGCAGGTGCCGAATTACGAGTGTTTTGATTAATGAAGTCTAATAAGTTGCTTCGATGTGTGGAATACTTGTTATCCTATCTCCGACTCAGATTTACGAATTTCGCAACTGTTTCGGTGCCATGATACATCACCATCATAGCGACGTGTAAGCTGCTCGTGCTGACGCTTAATCATCACAGAACCATGAATATGTAAGCCTGCTATGTGCACTAGTATCTTGTCCTTCGTCAACATTATTCATCACGTTCTCTATTTCACATTGCAGCTATATGGCTTGTTTGCAAGTTGAACAAAGCCTATCGTTCTGGCAACTCATATTTCTTTTAGTAACACTTCCTCGAACGTACGTTACGAATCATCACAATTTATTCAACTTGCAAAATGGCCAATCGTATCTTGCGTCCTGATCGTTTCGACGCCGACACTCACTCACCTACCGTAACTGAACAGTGGCTTTACTGGCGGAAGATATTCGAGAACTTCCTCTTTGCTTCAAAATCGCTTGAAATAGACGCATTGGCTACTTTAGTCAATTACGTCAGTTCATCCATATACAAGCACACCGCGGAATATGTCTCCTACAAAACAGCCATGTGTACACTCCAGAATCTCTACATTCAACCAAAAAATACCATTTTTGCTCGACATGTCCTATCCACGGTTGAGCAGAAGAACGGGCAAAGTCTGGGTGAATTTCTTCAGAAACTCCCAATGTTGGCCTCGGGCTGTGATTTCCAAGTAAACTCTCGTGAATCCTACCGTGAAGAACATATTCGTGATCCAATCATTCGTGATTTAAACTCTCATTCTATTCACCAGCGACCACTCGGATATAAATCCTTGGACCTCATCCCAGCTAGATAATCGGAACTAACCCAACAGCAATCACTCCCTTACAATCAACAACTCTCCTGCACCGTGTCGCCCCAGGTTACCGAGTACCCTCAAACGCTCATCCCAAAGGCAAGACATCGAATGTACGGCAGCCACAGGCAACTTTCTAAAACAGAACGGTTGTTTGTGCTATTTCTGTGGATTACGTCGACATCCGCGAAGGCAGTGTCCAGCTCGTGATTCCGTCTGCAAACACTGTGAGAAGAAGGGGCACTATGAACGTAAAACCACACATTCTGCTGCAATATCGGAGTCTATACTACAGTCTATCACAGTTGCATTGGCTCCCGCGTGCTTGTGAGATGCTGTCGTTGAGATTTACGTGAACGGTATTCGATTACAGACTCTCATTGACACAGACAGTTCGGAAAGCTACATATCTCACCGGGTTTACAATCAAAACATATCAAAGAGCGCTTACTGGCAGTCGCGAAAGCCATAGCCATCCGTTTACTCCCCCCCACTTTGTACTCAAAAACGTTTCGTAANACCGGTTAGAAGTGCACACGGCGTGTGAACGGAAACCGGGGCGTGCTGCGGGTTGGAATTACGACTCATAAACGAGAGAGCGCGCGTTGCATGGGACTAGCGATTTGGACAATAAAGATTGTGCTTTGTTGGACGCCTTCTCGCTACAACATGACAAATTCATATGTGTTGTAATTAGCCTGATGTTGAATCACCGAAAAACAAGCTTGTTCGCTACACGTTTCTCCTAATATCTCATTCTGTTGTTCGGGTACATAAATGGGAAATCGATTCTTCCTGTCAAAGGACCACTATGGCTTTTACTAGTTTATCCAGTTTCACACTCGGTCATTATTTCGTTTCTATCCGTTTCAAACAACTATCATATAACTCTATCAAACTGTCACCTTCCAACAACTTGTGTAATGACGTATTACTGGGACGACTTTCTCAAAAGACATAAATGCGTCGAAATTCCTTTTTTCCGGCTTCGAGCCACCGTTTTCAGTTTGCAACATGCTTGCTGTTTGTTACTTCGCCGTTTCTGTTTAAACACCTGTCGGCTGACTGTCAGCCAGTGATCACCAGATCCATACGCCATTGTTTATCCGATGAACTCTTTATCGAGTTTGAAACTGTTGAACGCCGGGATTACTGGACCTTCTACTTCACCTTGGAGAACCCAAGTCTTGGTGACGTCTAACGAACGGCAGAAGCGCCGAATGGTAGTGAACTGCAGCGAGACAATCAATCGATTCACCTACCTGGACGCCTACCTCTTACTCCGGATCGACGATCTAAGAAAAGTTTTCGTTATTACATATTCAGCACTCTTGACCTCCAGAGTGCGTACCATCAGACACCCATCAAGACAGAAGGGAAGATATACACTGCTCTCGAAGCAGCTGACCGTCTTTATCATTCCACTCGTATTCCCTTCGGTGTCAACAATGGTGTGGCAGCGTTCCAGCGAACCACCGAAAATATCATCTAACGAAGATCATGATCGTAATCTCATACAACTCATCAACACCGCTCGCAATTACGGAATCACTCTCAATGAACAAAAAAATGTTATGCGGTCGCGCAACGTCTAACTGTTGAGTTAAACTCTCGAAGGCTGTCATTATACCGGATCCGGAACGTCTCCGACCATTAAAACAGCTGTCAGCACCGTCAAACCTCAAAGCACGAGAGTTATTGGTATGTTCACTTATTTCCCTCAACGGATCTCAGTTTTCAGGCAAAACCAGTGTGCTCGTCAGAAATAAGACCTCTCCTCTTCCGAAGAGGCTTTGGCTTCGTTTTTTCAATTTTACGAAAGAAACTCACGATTCAGTGATTGTTACTATTGAACCCGGAGTGCCCCCGACAGCTGAAACTGACGCATCAGACATCGCCGCAACGTTAAACCAGAATGGACGACCAGTTGCATTTTTCTCCCGAACTCTAACACCGTCCGAATGGAAGCGTTCTTCTGTCGAGAAAGAAGCCTACGCTACTGTGGAAATGGCGGTATTTCCTTCTGGGTCACCACTTATACTCATCACAGATCAGCACTTCGTATCTTTTGCTCGATCAAAAAAGACATGGGAAATAAAGAACGAGAAAATATAGCGTTGGCGACTGGAACTTTCCAACTTCCAATATGACATGCTTTACCGTCCTGGTTCTGATAATCGTGTGGCTGATACCCAGTCGCGCAACTCCAACTGTCCCATGTCTCATGCTGTCGATCTAAAACCACTTCCTGAATCATTGTCATCAAGGATGTACCCGCATTTTCCATCTAGTTCATACGCACAATCTACCGTCTCGAGGATGTTAATCAAATCATCACACAATGCGAAGTTTGTGCTAAAACCAAAACTCTGTTTTCCATTCCGCCACACACCTCTCTGTCAAAAGCAACCCAACCATTCGAGAGATTAAGCATCGATTTCGAAAGACCCATTCCTTAATCCGCAAAGAACAAATTCATGCACCGACACTTCTTCCTCCACACTGAGCAATCACCTTAGAGATTTACTTTTCATTTTTAGTTTGCCTTCATTCATTCTGACCGTGGTTCTGATTTTACATCGAAAGAATTACTTTCATCCCTCCATAATACGGGTATTGCAACCAGCCACACTACAGCCCATAATCCACAATCTAACGGGCAAGTTGAAGGTCTGAACGGTACGCTATGGAAAACTTTACTGTTGGTACTCAAATCAAAAACCCTTAGTGCTGAACATTGGGAAACTGTGCTGTCAGATGCACTTTATTCTATGCGTTCCCTACTGTGCACTGTGACCAACTGTACTCCACACAAGCGGATGTTCTATCATAACCGTAGGGCCTCCACGGGTCTCTCTTTACCAAGTTGGTTAGTGAATTCCGACAAAGTCCTCCTCCGGAAACAAAAACCGGACATCGAAAAATGACCCGTACGTGGAGGAAGTTAAGTTGGTAGAATTTAACCCGACATGCTCACTTCCACAACTTGGACGGCCGTGAGGACACAGTATACCTACAACCTAGCACCAGCTGCAGAGGATACTGTAATGACCAACGAAGAAGCAGACGACAATAAAGCGCCCGATTCAAACCCAATGGCTCCTCTGGTGTCCACGTTTGCGGAAAATCGTGGTATTGATCCCAATAACCAGGACGTCTAAGAAGCCTTTTTAAGCCAACAACAGGGAGTGAGGCCATATGTTCTCAGGGGTCAAAGAGATTTGATCCCTACGTCAGATTATTCACAGTTTTTGCTCCATGACTCACGAAAGTCCCATCGAATTTACTTCTAGAGGTGGTGAATGTCATACACTTGTATCTTGTCCTTCGTCAACAATATTCATCACTCATCACGTTCCCTATTTTGCATTGCAGCTACATGGCTTGTTTCCGAGTCGAATAAAGCCTGTTGTTCCGGCAACTCATTTGTCCCTTAGTAACAGCTCCTTGAATGTACGCTACAAATCATCACAAAGCCCTGGTCAAGAAGAATAAAGGGGTGTACCAGAAAGCACCCAACTAAAAAAATAACTACATCCTCACCCAAATACCCAATATCATAGTACAAACAAGCTATTAGTGAAAACGAGGTGTCGTCAGCAACACAGCTCCCTTGGGAGTTTCACTCATCCGCATAGTTAAGTGCACTTACTTCACAGACAACCTGGCCAAAAAGCGACAACATTCACGTCACCGAGGTCGGGCAGTCACCATCTCACCCAAAGTCCCCAGCCACCGACTTTGCGAGTTGCGAAGACCTCAACCATTGGTGAAGGATCTCGCTTTTCTACGCTAGGTCCCGATCTATACATCTCGTAACTTGCGGAAGTCGGTAAGGGTGCTCCGTGTGATAGACGACTAGCTGGTACCCATAATACATGACTTGGCCATCAACGTCTGATCGAAGTTAGAGTGAACAAGCAAAATCGCCTGGTAATCACTACCAAATACTCACTTCCCAATCGTTTATTGCTCGTCCGTTTGAGCAAATGAATTCATTATTCGGCGTAAACCCATCTTTGCACTTAGAGGCTGCAAAGCGCGTTCCGAAGTACTTAACAGAGTGCGAAATAGCTTCTGGCATTGTTTACGCTGCTTGAAAGTTGCCAAACAACAGTTATTTGAACATAGCAGTAAGAAGACGGACACTGGTAGATGCTAGCATTTCGTATTGCCTCATCAGTACCAAATTGTTGTTTGGTACTGAAGAGGCAATATGAAATGCATCTACCAGTGTCCGTCTTCTTACTGCTATGTTCAAATTTATAAAACGAACCAACTGCTTGAAATTTTAAAAAAAATTTATCGCGACAATCAAGATCAGTCAATCTTCTACCAAGCTGAAGGTCCACGCCGGTATCTTGTGGGTGCCACAGAGCGTCAGTCATTTAATGTAAGGCAGAATGGAATAAAAAGTAGTGATAGTGGATAGCCTCGACGTATGCCACTCTTGGTGGTAAAATTGACAAGCAGTTCACTGTTAATCACAATCTAACCTAAAATATGGAAATAAAGCCCGAAAAGTATATCAACACCTTCTTAGTACACGTTGAAGCGACTCTAGGAATGTAGACTGATTCTCTAAACCAAACGCGCATACGTTGGATAAAAAGGGTAACTGTTAGTCGGCGGAAAGCAGTACGCTGATCTTGGAGTTGATGAATAGTTGGGATTCGGTCGATACATCCCTATCCAGGACAAAACGATTTGTCCTTCCTCAATGTCTGTCTGCCAGGCCGCAGCTGGTCGATGAAGTACAATATCGGAACATTAACAATGACCAGGATTAAGCTAATCCTCCCATGATTTCCGCAATGGTCCCTGACCCCTTTTTCGAATATGGAAATCGTTGCCGAATCTAGGCCTTTACTTGCCGAGGTCATTCTGTCTGACAGCCGTATTGCGTTTGAAAACTGAAATGCAATAACGGACTTCACATATGATGGGGGATTCTAAATCTGGCGGTCATGGTAGTTGTAACAGTGAAAACATGGCACAAAGCTAAGTTGACCCTCGAAGTGCCCCTCAGCACTCCAACCTTCGGGACTTAGTTTGGATAAGTGCCTTGTTGGCAGCTTCACTGATGGGCGGATGTCTTGAAACGGCAATGTGGATAAGCTGGAAGAGTCTACTCATGTTCCTGAAGTCGAGGCGGTTTACATTTACTTAACATTCTCTGTCAGCCAAGTCACACAGTTGGCGAACGGCCTGCGTCTTACGCTCTTACGGACATCCTCCTAAACTTGTTACACAAACTTCCAGATGGAATGTTTCGTCTAGTACCGAAGGACTTTGAAGATTTCTCTGAAATCCAATTTTTTTGTTTAACTCATGAACCTCCTTGCCGTACTCCACAGTGCCTGCCTCATGAATGAGCTGAGATCCAGATTCAACAGTTATGGCAATCTTCATGGTTACAAATGCTAATCCCGACCTATACTGCTACCTTGCCCGACCTATACTGCTACCTTGACGTGGTGGTCGGGCTTGTGTACTGTTTTGATCCGGCGGGCTATGCTGACTAGGACTCCGGTCCTTCCAGGTGCAACCTTGTCAGACAGGCCAAAGGGGAGCAGTCAGACGAAAAGCAG
>QNGE01002790.1:6287-33554 GCA_008508345.1 Paragonimus westermani | reverse complement strand
TGTCGCAGTCAATGGCGTACCTGTATCCATACCATTTCTAGTTCTTCCATTTAGTCTTCTTCAATCTTTTTTGTCCTTCGTAGTACTCTTTCCTTTTAGGATATTCCACGTCACTGTTGAGGTGAGCGGCGGCCCGAGCCACAGTACCTTTTGGTCAGGCTCATGGCTGTTTTTGATGATGATGATGATGATGACAAATGCTAAGTGTGTTTTCTAGGTTGGTTTGGCACTTTAATGACAACTTGGCCGCTCTCAAAAGCCAGCCATCGCGACCAATGGGGTAAATGTTCGGCGGAAGTGAAACCAAAACGGCAACATACCAACGAGTGATCTAACCGATAGTAGATGCTCCAATAAGAACTACAGACCTTAATAGAGCCATGCCATCCATAACTAACAGCTGTGAGGTCTATCTGAGGTCAGGCCTGATGCAGTGAAGGGGCACCAAGTATAACAATGACACACGATGCCTAGAAACAGACGACGTCAAGTGAATAGTTGCAACAACCGCCGCCGTTATTTGAGCAGCGTGATGCCATCCCAAACTTAACACTTAAATGAGATCTAGCCTCAACTGGGTGTCCAATTATCCAATCAGAGTGACATGACAGCTGTGTCAAGCTAAAGATAGCGGCAAGATATGGGTAGAGGATGTCCGTGACACCAACGATCTGCTGAAGCACCATCATCATCGACAGTAGTTTATCAGTGATTCTCTCTAATGCTCAACTGCCAAGAATAAGCCGGGGCACTAGCACAGAGTTGGCCTTAAAAGAACCTTCTTAGCGGATAACACGGGATTTGCTGCTGACGAGAATCTAATTATCCAATGAGGCTGCAAATGTCGTGCTGGGGAATATACCTACTCCAGCCTGACCGGTAGCGGCGGCCAAAGCATACAACCGGTATCGAGTATAGACGGTACGGTGCTGACAGTTCGATCCGCTGACCACTGTCCGAGAAGCCAGTATCTGAACCACAACAGATCGACTTTCAACTTATCTGTTTTAGAGTGCGACAGCTGAAAGCACATGTAGTAACTTGCAATTTAGATCTAAGCAAGGGACACGGAATGTCGGGCGCTGGGTGGAAAGTGGTGAAACTTTCAGGAACAGTGACATTATGATCGCCTCTATCTACTATGGGACCCGTAAACAAAATGTCAGAATCAGGCGTCGGGGGTGTAGAGGCTAAATTAGACAGTACGCCGGGGGAGAGGTCTAGTTGAACGTTTCTTGCCTATCTACTCTGCTATATGCAACAAATCCGGCGAGCCAATCTATATTACGAGACGATCGACACACTACGGAAATGTCAGTACTGTGAGTATTCAAGGTTATTTGTGGGCTGATATATCGTCAAGACGCTCAGACCTAAGACAGAAGAGTAATTACAGTTCCCAACAAAAAAATTTGGTTTAAAAGACAGTGGAAAGGCAGCGAGAGGGTGGAAGTGTACCATGACTAGTACTTTCTCCGGAAAAAGATACCAGTGTAGCGACTATAATAAATGTTTTGATAGTCGCATTCATCTGTACCTTTTTGATGATTTTGGTTTTCACTCACTTTTGTTTTAGTCAAAAGACGTTCGGTTGTCGCTGCAGGGAAGGGTATATAAGGCCTGTGTGCGTTCCATTTTGCTGTATGGTTCTGAAACGTGGCTTGTTCACAACGAAAATATCAACAGGCTTGCTGTGTTTGACCATCGTTGTCTCCGTCAATTGGCCCACATTAAGTGGACTGATCGCGTGAGCAATATGGCAGTTCGCCGGTGCGTATTCCGGAACGCTCGGGAGGCGCCATCAATTGGTCAACTAATTAGGTTGCACAGCTTGCTATGGTTGGGCCGCGTGCTCCGTACGCCAGCTGAGCGTTTACCGTACCGGGCATTAAATATTGAGGCCACCAGCAGCTAGGTAAAACCTCGTGATGGTCAAGCAACAACAAGGTCACGAAATATGAAGATCTTGACTGCTCCATTGAGCAAAGTGAGCAGGCATCGCCTGCCTGGATGGGGTCCTCGTGATCACTCAAACCGCTGGTTAGATACGCTATCCGAGATGGCGATGTGTCGCAGTCAATGACGTACCTGTATACATACCATTTCTAGTTCATCCGCTTAGTCTTCTTTAATATTTGTTGACCTTCTTAGTAACGTTTCCTTCTAGGATATTCCACATCAGTTGAGGTGAGCGGCGGCCCGAGCCACAGCACCTTTGGTCAGGCTCATGACTGTTATGATGATGATGTTCCGGTCCTAAAATCACAACTCGCTCCGTACCTCGCTAGCTCGACCTGTTTCTCTGTACGCTCTATCTTCCAGGGTCGATACGAATACACGGGGGTCAATGCGCTGAGTCTTTGTTTTCCATCATCGATCGATTTTCGACAGTGAATTCTGACTAGGTATTATTCTGTTGGATCAGTTCCAATACCAGCCTTCATCAAAACCAAACCTGGGGAACCAGCAGCCTGTGGTTTGTCAGATCTCTAACTATTGGTCTACCTGGCATAAGTGACTGTTGGTATGATCACCACTGTCCAGTCTAGTCCAATAGATGGTGGAGATACGCAAGCCGTCACACCACGCCCAAGTCCACACTACTTAAAACAAATCCTGTATGGGAATACAGAAACTCACGCCTAGCGCTTCTCCATATGTCGGTTGCAAGACCTATTGAAAACGGACAAGTGATGTCATTCTTAAGCTCCACAATCACTCAGCTTGCCACCCTAAAAATTGTATGCGAACACAGTTTCGACGTACAGACACCGAAAACAAGAACGAGAACACATGCTTAAATTAGCTGCTAATAGGTGCTCCAGCTGTTATCGATGGCAGTAAATGAACGTTCGCCAGATGCATAATCATGCGAAAAGGGAGAATGAGAACCACTTTAAAGACAAAACAGAAGAGTAGGAATAAGGCCTGGTGCATAACCCCTCCCAGTTCGAACCCAAACACTTGACATAAAAATGTGCACATAATGCAACCAAGCATTCAAGTTTCAAGTGAGATTAAGGCGGTTTTTCCTATAAATCAAGTTTGCGACTTTCGCTGAGTCACTCCATGAATCATACTTGATTCACAGGCAAGACAGTCAAACAAGAAGAACATCCCCAACACTGAATCCGCCCATACACAACTGCTTTCAACGTCGCCGGCCACTGACTAAAAGTCAGGTGGCATCCAGCGGAGGAACGAACCCGACCTGTAGTAAACACGCTAGCAACTGTTTTCATTTATCTAAGCCATAAGCACTTGGTTGGTTGGTGTCTTCAGTTTATGACCAATCACCTCAATATACGCAGCGAAGACTGTACTAATTGAATCATTCTATCCCCACTACCAAATGATCGCTATCTAACTTCATCGTCTCTCATTTGACGAGTGCAAATAAACGCAATATGGATAATCGAACAGCTGAAGGTGGTATGCAAATTCCGTCTTGAGCAGCCAGTCTGCCATCACAAACTAACGCTGCCTTTTCACTTTTGGGTCGGAGACGCGGAGTGGAGTACCTTAGGTCGACCCTCTTCCGCAGCACAAATAACCGGGAAGTGTTAGAAATTATCGTTCTTCTGACGGTGACACTATTCAACCATCACGGCTCTCTCCTAACGCGCTCCCCAAGTTTTCCGCCTCCCCTCTTCAGATGACAAGACAAGTGGTAAATATTGACACTTTCACTGTTCGCACTCTGTGACAAGTCGTTCAGCAAGCTGCTCTGGCAAGTACGCTCTTAATCCCGGAGTTTGACGTGTGCTACCTGTCCGAGACACGAGTCTACGACTCTAACATCGATATCCGTTTAGATAACTGCCCATCTAAGCGCCTGTGTCAGGATTTCTGGTGACACCGAAGCTGAATCTCTTGGCCAAGCTGGAGCAGAAATCGCACGGAGCTCCAGAGCAGGACAATGTTTGCTCAATTGGACCCCGTGCACAGTTGGTTGCACACTGTCAGACTCAGAATGTTAGTTAAAGGCTGTCGAAGCAAATCAGAAAAACACTGTATATTCGTTATATCGACGTAAGCTCCAACGGACAGCTGTTCAAATGCCACGAAAGATACGCTCAACGACGTCCTCGTTGACCTTCTGAAGCAGACCAAACATTCAGACATCATCATAGTAGCCAGCGATTTTAACGCTCGACTTTTTTTCCGTGCTCAGCACGTTTTCTCTGAGAAAAACGAGCACAACGCACTGACAGTGGCGAAAGATTGCAGCAGCTGTGTACATCTTAAGGTCTCTACATTACGAGCATCGCATTCCAACACAAGAAAAGGCATCGTTACATGAAGACCGTGTGCTTCTCAGTCGTGAACATAACTCGATCACACAGCAATCAGTTACAGTTGGTACCACTCTGTTAAAGGCTGTTATGCATTTTAGAGCAACTACCTGGACTCGGATCGTGCTGTTGTGCAAGCTCGTTTTGAATTTTTATTCGCCCGGAGGTAACACGCTGATAAATGCAGGACAATTGAATGGCATTTGAGCAAGGTAAGTGTAAATAATGCTTACTGGGAGGTACTGGGGATCAAGTTGCCCAATTTGAACCAGGTAAGGGAACTTAGGGAACACAGAACAAATCGCAGCAGTTGTAAAAGCGTGCTGTGAACAGGTGTATCGAATAAGTCGCGACAGAACTGGATTACTGTCAAGTCGATAAACCTCATGAACAAGCGCCGCTTGATCCCACCTCGTTTTGAATACGACGACTGTCAAGAACTAAAACGCAAACTGACTAAAAGCTTGTGCAACGACCGTGAACACCATTTGACCACGCGGTCGAAAGAGATCAAAATAACCTTCTTGTTTGGGAATGGCACAAAGATGTCTCTCTGATTCGTAGTTTTACCGGCCTTTGAGTCGGTGTGAGACCATATGCGAAAAAGATGGTTTACTTATCATCAGTCAATCGCGCAAACTTGACGGGTGGGCTGAGCATTCTGAAGTACAGTACAGCTGGCCTCAAACAGACCATGTGGACCTGAATGTCCAGTTATCAGGTTCCAGACGGCCCTGGAGCTCAATCTATTGAAACGAAACAAGGCTCCCGGTTCAGACCTCCTCCCTCCTTTTCTTCTCAAGGATAGTGAGCGGAAGTTGACACCAGAACTGACGAAACTCCTCCATACGATTTGGGAAACTGAAGA
The DNA here is from genome assembly GCA_008508345.1 of Paragonimus westermani. Classification (NCBI taxonomy): domain Eukaryota; kingdom Metazoa; phylum Platyhelminthes; class Trematoda; order Plagiorchiida; family Troglotrematidae; genus Paragonimus; species Paragonimus westermani. Next base: position 28,391 of record QNGE01002790.1, on the reverse strand, counting down.
GGTATTTCGTGATTGATGCCCAATAACAGTAAGTCCTGTTTTCAGGGAGTCTGAAGTCTATGTGACAGCCACAGAAGCATCAGTCTAGCGTCGCATCCAGATTACTCACTGGCCTCATTGCACATCGACTCACTAAACCAGAAGGAAGTCAGAAAGGCAAAGAGCACGCAGGATTCCGGTCCGGTCGAGGAGGCGTTGATCACACTCTCATATTACGACGAATCTTGCACCATCGGTACTCATACAGGCAGCCGACGGTCGTAGTCGTTAGACCTTAAGGCTGCTTTCGATTCAATTGCCGCAATGTTCTCTGGAAGTGTCTTCTTTACAAGGGAGTATCAGGGAAGTACGTGAATCTGTCAAGATCACTATATGCTTACTCCACAAGCAGAGTAAGTTTATGCACAACTGTCTCGAGCGTCTATCACTTTTAGTGGTGTTCGCCAAGTGTCCGATGTCCCTCTTCTGGTTCAATTTTGCCGTGGATGACATTTTGGAGGGTGCACTTGAAAAGCTCACTGAGCTTGGTATCGCGCTTTTTCTTGACACGCTGTTGGCCGATCTGGAGTATAAGGATAACACCGTCTTACTTAGCCTCTCTGCTGAAAACATGCACACCATGGTGAACAAGGTGAGTGGCCGGGCCATTTTGTATGAAATGCGCTTTGCACCTTCAAAGCGTAAAGGGCTGCTTCAAGACTGTACCACTTGCCCCCTATTTCACCGCAGGTGACCCGCTCGAGACTGCGAACGCCTTCGTAAACTTGGCCAGCACTATCTCGCCAGCTTGCAATACTTTTGGTAAGATACCAGCAAGGATAGCAAAGGCACGAGTTGTTTGCCAGCCTGCGTCATCTGTGGCATCGAGAGGATGTCCGACTGTCGTTTAAAGGAAGTGTTTAATGTCTATGTATGTCCTGTTTTGTTTTATGGTTCGGGAGCGTGATATGTTCGTAATGAAGATGTCAACAGACTTGCTGTGTTTGACCATCGCCGTCTCCTCCAATTAGCCCACATTAAGTGGACTGATCGCGTGAGCAACACAACCGTCCGCCGGCGCGTACTCCGGAACGCTCGGGATGCCCGGCTAATTGATCCACTAATCACGTTACACGACCTGCGATGGTTAGGTCACGTACTCCATATGCTAGCTGAGCGTTTGCCGTACCGGGCATTCTATAGTGAAACCACCAACAGTTGGGTGAGATCTTGTGATGTTCATGCAACAGCGTGATCACGAAACATGAAGACGCTGAGTGCTCCACTGAGCAAAGTGGGTGGGTGTTGTCTGCCAAATTGGGGTCCTCGTGATCACTCAAACCGCTGGCAGTGTGCCGCAGCCAATGGAGTGCCTGCACCCACGCCACTTATGGTGCTTCCACCTAGTCTTTTATTAAGTTTCCGCCTTCTTAGTTATGTCTTCCTGGATATTCCACATCGCTGTTGAGGTGAGCGGCGATTCGAGCAGCAGTACCTTTTGGTCAGGCTGTTGGCTGTTATGATGCTGATGATGAAGCAGTCACAGACGATGAGCAGTGATAACGCTGGAGCGTAGTGGATTCAGGATTGGCAAACGGATCATCTACAAAATGCCAGATGAACTCCTAGACAGTCCCACAACATAGTGTATCACCCAGTCACAAAAGATCGTCAGATGTTCCAACGGAAACACACGGGCGCCTGGACAGCACGCTGTCTGTCTGGCGTACTGTTTGTATGTCGTACTGACATCCCCGGTCTTCGCCAACCACGGAAAATTCCCGAGAAAAGTGCATGAATCACCAGATTACCAGCCCCGACAGGTGCGTGAGCTGCATTGGGGGCCCTAAATAGCTAGACCCGATCTGACAATGTATGAACCAATTTGGTCACCAACATCAGGAAACAGCCTTGTCGGTTTTGGACTCCTTGTTCGGACAGACCTACTACGCTTGCCTTGATGAAACCTCGAACTACAGCGCTGTTCCTGTCGCAACTTAATGCTAGGCGCATTGGGCATCCTGGATGGATGAGGTTCATTCGAAGGGCATACGAACCGAACTACCGCCAGCCTCGGCTCCCAATTTGCTGCAAACTCTGTGCTTTACTCCGCTGCTTTGTGCATTAAGTTCCATTTGAACCAAAGGCTCCGGGTGGGGCACTTCAAGCCAACCGCCCTCCTAGACCTGGGCAACCTAAAAGTATTCCACCCTCATAATTATGAACTCAAACGTGTATAAATCACGAGTTTCCTCTTGTCTTCCTATCACAACCTTTTGGCCGAGGTAGTGGTGGCTGGGTTTGCTTTCATGTCACACATTACCGTACCAAACTAATTCTCTTCGTTTCCCCCCTTTCATTAAGTTATCCTATTTGGCGACCCCTCAATACCCTTTCCACACACATACCAGAGATCTGTCTCAGTTGCTCCTCGTGAAAGGAGTCATGAACAGAATAATAGTGTCAAACATCAAAGTGATTTCTTCACCTGATGATTGCAAGCCTCCTACTAGCCTTCTGAACGCAACTTAAGCTTGCCAACTTCAGTGTTCCAACATATATGAAGATAGGCCAAGAGGCAGCTATTGCACGTATTTTGGGGATCTTCGTCATTGATATATGCTTTTTTGCTGAAATACGGTCTCAGGATACTAGCTCACTGAAACAATTTCAGCCATCCGCTTCACTCTGTGCCTGTCTAGAGAACCTGCGGCTCGCGCCAATGGTCAAGCCGGATTTGGAATTGCTTCAAGCGCAAACGCAGGTGTTGTACAACTGGATACCAGCAACAGTCGTATTTGCGTTATCAGACTCGAAAGCATGATTAGAACATTGAGAATAGCCTATCACAAGCATTGATACCAGAGGCTGGGAGTAGGAACGCAGGTGGAAGCTAATTAGTCAACGACGCCGGTGATGAGCCTACTAACAATCTGTAACGATGCTTAGGAAGTCGGAGTGCACATTTTCAATGGTAGATTAATTGGCCACTAGCACCACCGACTATGCCCATGCCCAATGGTCTGTTGACATTTTCGTGTCCTCTGAAACGGAAGACTCACGTAAGACAACGTTCCTGAAACGTCCAAAAGCACCTGGCACAAATGAACTCCACCTTGTCCACTTAATAGATGGAGGTCCAGCCGTAGTGGAAGGCCCGACGGCTCTGCTTCAGAAATTCCGGATCAGAGATCGCTCCAACTGACTGGGGTTAGGCTAACATCGTCCCCATTTTCAAGAAGTTCTCGCGCACTTAGCGCGCCAATCACCTAGGAATTAGCCCGATTCCTATTGGGTCGAAGTGGCTTGTAGCCACTGTATTTCGTAAGAGGGACGTGCGAAAAGCATATCCATGAGAAACAAGCTGGGTCTCACCATGGCCGTGGATGCGTTGATCACATCTTCATATCTCGCCAGAGGCTTGACCATCGCGCCGTCCATATAGAAGGCCGACTGCAGTTGTCTTCTTGGAAATCCAAGAAGCCTGATTCAGCCGACAAGGTTGCACTCCGTCTAACAAAGGTGAGCCCGAGAAGTGCACCGGCATATTGAGAGCAACTTACGGTTAGACTTCAGGCCAGTATAGGACTTACAGCAGCATGGCACTGACCTTCAGAATTTCAAAAGGGATGTGACAAGGTTTACCAGCTCCCCCTACCTTTCCAACTTAGCAGTAGACGAGATCCTAAAGTGAGTGCCGATAGAACTAGGATGATGAGGTGGAACTGTTCCTAGGCATTCGATTTCGAGACATATGGTATGCAGGAGACAAACATAAACTGTTAGAGTTGACAGAGAGCCCATAACACCTTAGACTACAGGCAGTTCGTCAGTTTCGTATGGCCTCCGCACCTACTGATTCTTGAGTGACATCGCTAAATTGGCAAGATTGCACTTGCCCCCATCTTTGGTGGTAAGGTGCTGAGGGTAGTAAAGAAGTTCACATACCTTGGAAGTTGTATTAGCGCTGGTGGAGTGTTCGAGATCACAAATTGTATAGCTTCGGTCCGGATAGCGTTTCCCAACCTACTCCACCCGTGTACGGAGACAGTCTTTCTGTGAAAAGTGGAGTGCACAGCGTTACTCAATGGTCTTATAGTAAGTCTGTGAAACCCGATCAAACCGCCCGAAGGACGTTCAGTGTCCATTTTCGACCATCGGTGTCTCACCGGAGCAGTAGCGCCTTATGGTCGGAACACTGTGTCAATACTGACGAGGTTCGATGTCTTCGAGAATGATAGATGCTATCGACCCTTGAGCATAATGATCCCATCACGCAGGCTTCGCTGGTTAGACCACAGCCTGCGAGTGCCAAAGCACCGCTTGCCACGCCTTGATTTGCTTGCGAGTGGCAGGTTAGGTCAGAAGTGGCAACACGGTAGCCAACGTATGGTTCAGGTTTGAGGTATGAAGGCATTGACACTGCCTCGGTAGGGTGGTCACGCCTCTCTGGCTAGGATACGAGAGACAATAAACGTCTTTGGTCAAGGACGCCGTCTGATATGGCGAGGAACTGAAGTCAACGACATTCGTGTCGCGAATGTCTGCGCATCGGCATAATTTTATTTCTTCCTCAACATCTTTTTTTAACCTACCTGTCTTTTTTCCTCATATCATGGCACGTTTGCCACAACCGAGCTGCAAGCAAGAGTAAGGAATCAACAGCAAGACAGCTTCCCTACGGCTTTGACTGTCCCGTGTCATTAAATGCACTCACTTCAGACAACTCGGACAAACAACGACAACATTCACACCAGTGAGCTCGATTAGCCGCCATCTCGCCTAGAGTCTCCAACCACCGACTCTGAGTCACGAGGGCACCAGTCCGGAGGAACGAACTCGATCTACAGTGGCCAACCCCTCGGTGAACGACTTCATTTCCATACGCCAGGTCATTAGCTGTCCACCACGCATCTTACACTAGTCGGTCGCAGTGTCAGCGAACAGTGCTCGGTGTGGAAGACGACTAGCTGGCATCCTTAATATGTGACCTAACCATCTAAGCTTGTGCTAACGTAGAGACTGGACCAAACACCCGCCTTCTAACCTCCTCTATACTAACACGCTCGTGCCGTCCGATACGAGCGACTGAACGCAGACATCGGTGATCAAATGCGTGAAGACGGTCCAGGTCTTCTACCCTGAGCGACCAGGTTTCACTGCCGTAAAGTAATACGGCCCGCACTGATGTCTTATATACGCGACATTTAAGCCTCAGAGAAATACCTCTCTGTCGCCAGAGATGCCCCAGATTAACGAATACCGTCCTAGCCTTAGAAATACGCGCTTCTATTCCATTCCCTACACCTCCGCCGCCGATGCAGCTTTCCAGGTATATAAACCGGTCAACAGCCTCCATGACTACATTATCTAACATCAAATCTACGTGATTACGGCGACCCTGCGAAAGCACTTTGCATTTGGAGGCTGAAAAGCGCATTCCGAAGTATTTAGCAGAACGCGAAATTGCGTCTAGCATTGCTGGTGTTGCTTAATAGTTGTCAAACAGCAACACCTTGTCGCCAGCATAATCAAGATCACTCAGTCTTTCACCAGGTAGGAGGTCCACGCCGGCATCTTGTGAGCGCCGGAGACAGTCCTCCACTATTTCGTCTATGACGAAATTAAACAAAAATGGTGACAGCGGACAGCCTTGACGTACGCCACTCATGGTGCTGAAACTGTCAGACAGTTCACCGTAAACCTTAATCTGATTTGAATTATGGGGATAAACTTCCGACATTATGTTCACGTACTTGGCCGGCACATCTCTGCGTTTGAGCGACCCTAAAAGTGTAGTCCGATCCACTGAATCGAACGCACCTTTATAGTCGAGAAATACAATAGTTGTTGGCCGGCGATACACATGATGCTGTTTCACAATTTGACGAAGGGTAAAAATGTGATTTATACCTCCCCGCCCAGGGCGAAACCCTGCCTGTCATCATCATCATAGCAGCCATGAGCCTGACCAAAAAGTACTATGGCTCGAGCCGCCGCTCACCTCAACAGTGAAGTTGAATATCCTAAGTTACTAAGGAGGTCGACAAATACTAAGTGACTAAACGGAAGAAAAAGAAACGGTACCGATAGAGGTACGCCAACCTTGACTGTTCTTCCTGAGCTGCAGTGGGTCGGCGAAGTACAATGGATGCTAGAACCCTAGAAATGACTGGGGCCAAACTAATTCCTCTGTGGTTTTCACAAGAGCCCCCTATACCTTTATCGAATATAGAAACTATCATCGAGTGACCCCAACTCAAGGGGATGGTCTCCGTGGTCCACACAAGTTGAAACAAATGAGTCAAAGCTTTTACTAACGCTTCTCCCCCTTCTTTGAAAAGTGCCGGCACAAGGTCATCTGGACCAGCAGCCTTATTATGCTTGAGGGCCGAAATGCAATTGCGGACTTCAGTCTCAGTGGGTGGGTCCAAGTCTACTGACCAGGGCACTACATTAAGAGTTTGTGGTGGCAACGCAGTAGGAGCAGGAGGCCAGCTAATTTGACCCTCAGTGTTCCACCCATCGCTCTAACCTTCCGCACTCATTATAGATGAGTGTGCCATCTGTCTCGCTGATAGCTTCACTCACAGACGAACGCCTGAGACCAGCGGCACGGATAAGCTTAGACAGTTTGCCAGTGTTTCCTGAAGCAAAAGCCGTCCCCAGTTCCTTTACTCTACGTTTAAGTTTCCTACGGACATCTCTTCTACACCTGTTATATGAACTGCCAGGAGGAATGTTCCGTCTGGCTTCTAACAACTCCAGGGATTTCTCTGAGGTCCAATGTTTGTTCATCCCAGGTACCCCCGCCGCATGCTAATGTACTGGCTTCACGAATGGCCTGTGCGATCTGGGTCCAGGAGTGATCAGGATCTTCGGAGTGAGAATTGCTAAGGCCGGTTTGATACTTATGCCTTACCGACGGTATAGTCAGTTGCTGTCGGTGGGGTCGTTGCTCAGCAAAAGTGAGTACGAAACGACAACGTACCAGCGCATGATCTGAATCTAGGTGCGTCTTCCAATAAGAACGACAGTCCTGAATGGAACCCTGCCATCTATAACTAACAGCTATGTGGTCTATCTGAGACCAGGTCTGATTCAGAGAGGGAGGGCGCCAAGTACAGCAATGACGTACCCGATGCCTAGAACTTGTGCTGGCTAAAAACAGCCTACACTCAGCTGCAATAATCGCCCGCCATTGTCCGAGCGATGTGATGCTATCCCAGACCTGCCACCTAGACGAGATTCGACCTCATCTAGGCGGCCGACCTGGGCGTTCATATCTCCGGCCAGAACGACCATATGAAAACCACGTGTCGACCGGAGGAGAGCGGCCAGATCCGAATAAAAGACGTCCTCGACGCCCACGTCACTACAGTCAGTTAGAGCATAAGCAGACAACGAAAAGATTTCTGAAGGTTTTGCTTCTAGAACTGACCCTAACAGAATCGGCCAAGCGGACGGCACAGAGTCCACTATTAACAGGAATCCAATCTATCAATGCGGCTGCGGCCGTCGTGCTGAGAACTATACCTACTCCAGCCTGACCGGTGACGGCGGCCGGAGAGTCACTTGAAGTGTATAACCAGTATCGGGTAGAAAGTGCAGGTGCTGTTAATTCCATAGGTTGACTAATGTCTTGGATCCTAGTCTCTGAGATACAGCAAACACCGATATGCAGCGAGTCTAACGTTCGTGCGAGAGCAGCCTGTTGACCCATCTGTTTTGAAGTACGAACGTTGAAGGCACCTATAATAATTTGCGTCCTAGGTCGAAGCACAAGACGAGGGAGGTCTGAGAATGACTGGCGAGAGCTGGGACTTACCGGCACAGTGCTACTATGATTAGCTATCTGTTGTGGGACCTGTAGAGAAATTACCGGAAGTGAGGATCGGGACGGGTCTGAGGGCTAAGTTTGATAGGATGGGGGAGAGGTCAGCAGTAGCGTTTCCGGCCATCCACTCTGCTGTATGCATCAGATCGAGCTACCCGGTTTATACAGCGAGACGGCCGAGGCAGTATGGAATTGTTGTTGTGACTTAACTCTCGGTCTCTAGCCGATATCACCGTATCTCTCCCAGCCATCATGCCTTAATTTGTCGTGTTGTGCGCATCAATTACCCCCAAACCGTTAGGTTGAATGCACCTCTAGTGGTGGAAATATTCGGTAATATTCAAAAACGATTGACACACAAACTCAAATCATCCAGGTAGACAAAACGAATATTCGCTGAAAAACTGCATAGATGAACTAAACGGGCCTCTACATAACGCAACCTGAAGAATACAAAGTTTGGCTAGCAGTCCCTGTGGTGTAATTCGTGTGTATACAAATTGATAGTAATACATTTAGACTACGTGCTCTAACAATTATTACTTGACCTTTTCAGCCCACCCGGCTCTGTTGCGTATAGGGTAAAGTCCCCACTGCTACTTCACTTTCCTCCTCTCGCGTTCATCTTATGAGACAACTGTACTCGTTCATTAATACTAGTCTTACCACTGCAGTCGTAAAAAACATAAGAGGCTCGCGATGAGGCCTATACATCGCACAACCACCATGCAACAAAGGTGTAAACCCCTCACCAGGTGAACGGTCAATTGTTTTTTATTATGTAGACGACCGAATAAAGTTAAGCAACTTTCAGGCAGAATAAACAATGTCCCGCACACTGTTATACACCGTGGGGTACGCCTAGTAGCCTGCGATATCTCTGCAAGATAGTTCTACCAGTCCAAGCACTTGAGAAGCTACTGTAACATTGATGAAAATAAAAGGGACAAGGTGGCTCGTATCTTCATGGCTAGAGTGGTGTCAGCGAAAAAAAGACAAATCTGGGGATAGCTCCATCCCCCTCAAGTTCGAGCCACGTATGCGCGAGACCGTCAGACGGCGCCACCTGACGAATGCGAGGTATAGCCACTACTGACGACTGTGACCAACCGCCCATACCCGGTGGTACCAATGCATATAGATAAAGTTAAAAAGTTGATATTCAGAAGCGAGAGTCCCGGTGTCACATCAACTAAATTTTTAGGGACACACTAAATGGTGTAACAACGGCATCGATCAGTCACCTGCTCCACCCAGTACTCCAGTGATGGCATAGCCGATTGGTGTAAGATGAGCTGAGCAAATGACTTCGCGTTGAGTAGTGAAATCAGTTACCAACATGCTGGCAGGATCCGACCGTCAGGGCACAGAGTCGGTAACTGAGAACGCAGCGCCTAACCGGACTCAATGGCATGAACGCTGACGTTCGTTGACAGATGCCTCTAAAATAAGCGTGCCTTGTGAAGCGGGACAGTGAAACCTGTAAGACGCACGTTTGCGAGTCACTTTGATGTTGGTTATCTAAATTTCTCTAGTAATACGTACCTATGTCGCCTTTTTTAGAGTCTGACCTCCTGACAGTATGGTAACAATGCATGTATCTGATTATGTACCAGGACGGAAGAGAGATGGCTTAATTCGTCGGAAATCTGATAAACTTCGACATAACGTTGTTTGCACCTCACAAACAAATAGTCGCCACCATCACCATACAGCGAGGCACGAATGGCTCATACCGACATGACTACCCTACAATCATGGAGAGAGGAACTAGATCTGACCAGGAGACAGCAGGAAAAAAAGGCACCAGACTTAATTAGCAAAAATTGTCCAAGTGCGAACATTCAACATCGACGCTTATGACCTACGAACGAACGTGCGAGCTGTTAACAGAAATATGGCACCGGCAAGGCAAATTTCACCTCTCCGGAACGTCAACCGCATTCGATCCATACGCAGGCGAGTAGTGGATGAGATTGAGACAGCAACTCGGTAGTATCCAGTCTGCTTTATTGAGGGTCCAAACTTCACAAATTGGACAATTAACGGAGACATCCATGCGGCTGAACCCGACGAAACGCCTTCTCTGAGTATAACGCGACTTTGTGGATCAGAATCCCGATAGGAAAGATGAACACAATAACCAACGACTGGCCCACTGATAATCGTTCTCACCTCCTTATTGCACATATCACGTCAGCCGGCTGTAATCAACAGAATGTCTGCTATGTAGCATGACCAGTAAGCATACCTAGCAAAAAAACGTTAAAATCTTGTACAGTTAAACTAAGATCCCAGTTTCTGCACTACAGTGCCCGCCGTCGAATGACCCACTCGGCTCTCACTGTCAACTTGGACCCCCTATCACGGCCGTTGTCTACCGACCGGTGCTCCGGATGCCGGAGTGAGCGGCAACAAACAGACGAACGGCTTACCTCCTCCACTCAAAGCGGCCACGCTTAGGTAAAAAGGTAGCACCGTTCCACGGGTGCCTTGCACACGCGGCCCTTGTGTATCATCGATGGAGTTGAGTAACGAAGGCCACTTGCCTTAAGAAATATGAAGCAGTATCCCAGTTACCACGCCTGTCACCGTTAACACAGACTCCGAAATACATGAATCGATCAGCGATCGAACCTCCGGGCTGTACAATTAACAAAAAGCAGAACTCCGTCATCAGCATATTTGAAAGTAGTTTGTGCTGGCGTGTTGCGAAGGCTGTCAAGACATCACTATTAGGCCTACAGCAACCCAAATTTGTGCGCGGCGTTATTGTTGGAATAGGCAGTTAGTAGAACCTCCTCTTCTCAGCCTGCGATAGCCAAGGAATACAAAACGATTGTTCGGTCGTACTGGCTACTGAGATTGCCCTCAATCACTTTAAGCAGCCTCCAGGGATGAGGCGGATGCCCGCTCATCCACAGGCCGATCGTAAATCGATAAGCTGCAGTCTGGGAGAAACAGCTGTAATCGCCAAAGTAAATCACTCACCATCTCGAATACTGCAGGCCAAATGTGGCGGTTGGAGCAAGTGCCAAGACGGAGAACTAAGTACGACGGTGTCGTGTAGGTATGTGTAACGGGTACTCATGAGCGTTTAACACGCCAGCAGGTAATTCCCCCCGGTCCCACGGATCAGTCAATACACAACCGCCCATTGCATGCTGCTCACAAGTTCTGATCCGGCGTGCAGTGCTGTGGGACTAAACCACATCTAAATAATCACCCATCAATGCGCTGTCCGCAACCGTGTCAACAAACAAGGATTTGCTTATCACGGAGTGTACGGTGTAGTTTCAGCGTACCAACGAACTTGAGCAGATTGTTGCATTGTTGAAAACCGCCGTATTGACGTTACCATATGCTGAAACGAATACCAACATTGTTTCGCAGCCTTCATTACCATTCAATAAGACAATGAGGAGAAAGATGATGCCGAGGGAGGGAACCAGGTGCTGTGTTCGACCGAGCAGTGAAGAATTGCGTCCAAAACATGAACCACAGCAAAAACCGGATTTACCGTTCCAGAGTATCAAAATACAAATACTAAACCCATTTTCCCGATGGGATAGCAACTCACACGGGTGTCACATCGTTTTCACCCATGTGCAGGCAATTTTCACTTTTCCATCAAGACAAGATCCATCCAGCGCTTATTACGCAACCCTCCTAATAACGGCACAATGGAAGAGCAATGCTGAAACAGGATGAGATAAGCGAAGGAATACTCTTACAGTGAACTAGTTACTTCCGGTGTAGTCTGAAACGTTGCTCGCTAACCAACCAACACATAGAAACGACCAACTACACTCCGAATGCAACAAGTGAGCACGCAACAACAGAATTTGTTAGAAGACTGACCTGAATTCTTAGTGTTGCAAACCTAGAAATATAACAAAAAAATTCATTATCTTTTATTTACAGATACATTTACAGAAAATAAGGCAAGTAAATTACTGTACAACTTGTTTGGCCGCTATCCGAGCCTTGACTTTACGCATGCGATGGTATTTGTCAATATAAAGCTTCACGAAGTCGCTAATTTTTTCTGAGTTGATTGACGTGGTACCACTCCTTGATATCTAAAAAAAAGCAAATTGGACTAAACGCATGTAATTACCTTGGTTACAGCTTTCTTCATGATTTCCTTATAATCTTCTTTGTCAATCCGCCGAAGAGAGTAAGCCGGTTTCAAGATTGTCTTAACCTCAAGAGCAATACGCTCATGCCACTCTCGACGAGAGGAAAAATCATACCGTTTCCGCTTCGCAAGAACATCTTCAAGTTTCTGTCCTTCAAAGGGATTCTTCTTCTCCAGCTGTTCAGGCTTAGCTCCATTTGAAACGGTCACGGACGCCTGGTCCGCCAATTCGGAAGTGGAAACAACCGGAAGGGGAGGCGGGACGAATGCGGAAGAGAAGGCTGGGTCGCCCGCAGTGGGCGCGGTTTGTTCACTGCGCTCGTTTGGTAGGGGGGGAGGGGGAGGAGGAGGTGGTGGGAGCGGCTCTGAATTGGACACATACTGGACCGAACGCTGCCCACTCGCCAACTGGTTTAACAGTGAATTGGCTGCACTGCTCAGCAACTTGTTTATGCGTTTCATCGGCGAGTTTTCTGACGTGGATGTCGCCACCCCGTCAGTGGTTGCTGCCTGAGAGCTCGTGTTTAGGTCACTCAGAGTTTCCTTCGGCAACCCAGCCTTACTCATTAACGTCTCCAGTAGATTAGTTGGTGGACAAGGCGCTTGTAATTGCTGTCCAAAAGTTGGGGGTGGTGGAGGAGGGGGTGGTGGTGGAGGCGGAGGGGGAGGAGTTAACGTACTGAAGGTGGATGTGGGAGCAAGCATAGGATAGTTCGGTATATTTGGCAGGCCGCCAAGTGGCTGTGCACAGTTATTTTGAAACGAAACTGGACCTGGTGGGAGAGGAAGAACAGGTGGCATACGAGGTATCATCATGGGAGGAGGTTGTAAATAACCAGGCGGCACGTTGTTAGCACTGAATGTCAGACCAGTAGGTGGAAAACACGTCGGCGGTTGTGCACTCAGTACTCCGTAAGGTTGGGAAAACCGAGGAAGAGAGTTGTACGTCATTGGTGGGTTTGGCACTAGCACGTTGTGAAATGTAGGAGAATTCCATCTGTCAACATGTCGGAAGGGAGGACGTGGCGCCGATGGCAACATAAGATCTACAGCGGCGCCCAATGGGAGAGTAGTGGTCACAGTTTGAGATGGACTCGAATGCCGAACATCAAGTGAACTCGATATTGCAGTATTGGATTCCTCGGCTTTCGCAGGATTCCAAGGAATGACCTCAGGTTGGTCACTCAGTTCAGTGGATACGTTGTTAGTCACACTCTCATTCAAAGACGACATGAATGAACCATCTTGACGACTTCTTGAATGTTGTCTGTTACTTGCACACGACCTGCCAGACCACTGTCGACTTCCTGAGCGAGATCGAGGTCTACCGCGACTGTTGTTAGTTCTGGATATCCTACGGTCAGGAGGGGTTTTGGATCTTCGCCGCCGTCTTTCACGTGAATGAGATCTAGAATAACGCCTGGAGTGTGAATAACGGTGCCGCGAGTGCGATCTTGACCGTTTTCTGTTACGGCGTTCCTCCGACCGGCTACGATTTCGCTTATGAGAGCGAGAGCGACTTCTCCTTCGGCGGACTTGATCTTTCTCAGACTTTTGTGGCAAAGCGGGTTTTGATGATGGATCAACTTGGGCATTTTCATTCTTTGTTGTAGACGTTCTGGAGGAGTTAGCATTTTCATACACACGTGACTGCCCATGAACATCTTGACGCCGATCAACCTCAGAATTATTCACAATGTTCTGCTTCTGCGGGATAGGAGTTACATTGGCGTCCGGTCCGGGTGGAAAGCTGACTGACAATGCAGTAGTGGCATCACCCGCAAAAATCAAAGGGACCACTTCAGTGGATAACTCGTAATTTTTATGAGAGTCCTGTTCGGGAGTTGGAGCGGAATCACTTTCAATCTCCATGTCTTGATCAGTCGGATGTGAAGGACTGTAGGCATCCATTACCCTAGAACGCCGTATACGAAGGCAAAACCACAACTAACCCCGAAAACCGACTGCAGGAATATAGCGTTAAAAGACAGGACAGTTGCGCCTCAAAGTGCTGAAACCGAACGCCAGCATCCGCAAGCGAAAGCGCGGGAGCGAACCGTAGACCACTTAAACAAAGTGTGACAAATCCCGATCTTCATGAAAGCGAATCGCTTAACTGAAGCCTTTACCATGCAGTCTTCCAGAAATTATCTTGAAGATTCATTCCGCAGAATTTTTGCTGTTTCGTCCGTTTCTTTCGATAAAATAGTGCTCAGTTATGTTATCCTTGTAGCGTTATGTATAGGATTTTGCACACCATAACCTTCAGTGTTATCTGCAGTTAATACCTCCCCCAAATTCACATGCACTCGATGCTTGAAATTAGTAAAACGAATCGTCCAGTAACCAAGTAAAAAAAATTCATCTTCAAGGTAGCGAGCTGGTCGTTGTCTCTGCCTTACACGTCGCTTGTGTAGGGATTTCCGGAAAGTGGGAGACTAACGAAATCAGTTTTCATTTCCACATATCTTCATATCTGTCTGTCGTCAAAGTTATCTGCGCTGTGACCTCAAGATCCCTTTGGGGCGACACGATGGATGATTAGGCGCACTTTCCCCCGCATAGACAAGAAAGCTTTTCAAACGCCTCAAGGTATTCATATAAGACCGCCCCGTGTGTATGCGAATCAGGTCGTGTATGCCGGATTGAAGAAAGACATATTGGCTGTTAAACTTGCTCAGCGCGCGGCTACAAAGCTAGCCGTGGACGTGGGCAATGTTACTACGAGTCTCGACTTGAAATTATGGTCTGTACCCTCTTGAATTTCGACGTCCCTGCGGTAATTAAGTACCCACACACTTCTTCAGAGTAGGTCTCGTGAAACAGTGCTTCACCGTAGCGAATGAGGACGGCCGAATAGAACGTATCAGGGAGCTTCTCAAGCTTCGTCTTTGGACCTTTCTTAGACAGCGGTTCTTTTCTTACAGGGTTATTGACCCCTGCAACAGCATTCATTCTGAGTTCGTCAGCAGCGCCTACAGGGATCATATTAAGGCTTTACTTGATTCTTATTTATCGGAAATTTCATTATGCGAGTGATTTTACTTTGTTCGTTGTACTCGCTGTAATCCTCAAGAGTAGTGCTACACCTTGTTTTCACTTATCGCCTTTCGGATCAACGGACGCCCGCGGACACTGAGCGAAGGAAACCGACTGGATCCGGGGACCTTTGACCCATGACTCGAACCCCCTGTACCAATCGCCTAATCGTTGATTCGCTGACTGCACCGGATATCTCGTTCTGTCTAGTGGAACTTAACACCAACGCACCTTCATGAACTATGGTCAGTCAGTTCCTTCTATTTTAATCACATTTTAGCTTCGTATTCATATTCAAGCTTCATGTATTGTTCAGATCCACTACAGCCGTATCACCTATATGTAGTGGATTTCCCAACTGTTCACACTGTTTGGGTGAGGCCCGACCGTGAAAAATCAGGGCCTCGGCTGGATCCAAACTGGCGACAGGAACGTCACGTCTCGATTCGGCGAGCGCTCGACCTGCAGAGCTATTAAGCCACATGAGGAGCTCGGAAATTTTACCGCTAGATTGTATAAACCACCCGTTCCACTGCCTCGTATGGAATACAAGTGATCCGGGAATCGACTGCTCCGGCAAGATACACGCCTTCTACTGTGACTGGTCCCATTAGCTTTATTCTTGGGATTAGCAGTTCACTGAAAACAGACGTTGACGTCCCTCAGTCACCTGCAGGTCATTTAAAACTGACTCCGTATGGTCACCCGTTCTTCGTATGACAGGCGTTCAAACCTTCCACTCTCTTAACAGTCAGTCGCTATGAAGTCTCAAATGGAGCTGTCTTACTTTTCAAGCGTGGGAGGTACGCTCGAATATTGACTTCCAACGAAGGTGTAATAAAGTGCCAATTGGCTGCCAGCCCTTTTGGTCAATAGGAATGGCACTCAGGCCGAGTTAAGGCACGACCACCGAGCTAAAGTTCCACCCTAGAAAACTGTTGCCTAATAAGCCATCGCCATCCGGCGAGTTGGTGGTTTGTGCGCGGAGTCACAGCTGGAGGCTCAAGTCCCCGGTACCAACCTACTTTTCTTATTCGGCATTTAGATCGTTATTTTCTATCTAAAGGGGTGCATTTAAACCAGAGTGTAGCACGACCGTTGAGGTTTTTATCAGTATCAAGACCAGTATAAAATAATGAATGTGGAAGTGGTTTAAGTAACCTGGGAACTAGTAAAATCTCGCAGCTACTGCTGTCTCATCAGCTGGCATCCGCAAATGAAGCGTCGTTCCACTGGTTGGTAACCCCCTAAGACCACCTGTTGTTTGGAAAAGGTCAAAGGTTGGAAAGGTCTGAGCTTAATTTAATGACTTCGTCAACAATTATCAGCTGCTACGTCGATGCAAGTGTGCGAAGTCAGAGAAACTCAAGTAGACAAATAGCAGGTATTTCAGAATAAGACTCCCAGGAGTCGTGCAGCGAGTCTGCAGCCATTTATTGGCTACTCGCTGGGCAACTCCGGTGTCCAGTATGCATTTTCTTTGAAAGGTACCTCTGATATATACAAGCAGCGGTCTTATAACTAACCTTTACACTATCTACTAGGCATGTCTGCCCATGAAATCGAAGGCGCTTTTGATCAAATCAACAGTTCCGAATCTCTTTCGGCAGCAATCTTGAGATCGTGGGACTAAGTTAAACTAAACAACCATAAAACGCCTAGGTCTTTCTCAGGTACACTTTGAAGACATTCAACAGATATAATATGGTTCCACCTGGGTAAGTGGCTTGGCTAGCTGTACGTGTAGCGACTTTTGTGCGCACAGAAGGTTCGTCAACCCGCTCCCTGATTTCATCTATTCTTAAATCGGCGGTTGCTTCTCTCAAAGTTTGAACTGGCTCTATCGTTTGACCTGCGTGTGGGATACTTTATTTCAGTTGAATGCTGATTCCGACGGATTCCAGAAGTCTAGAGATACTTATTTGTCACGAATTTGTCTCGACAGAGTTAATTTATCTCCACTCTCCACTTGTCTTTAAAGGAACCTTTGTTCCTTCTACTTAGGGTTCTTCGCATCGCCACCGCAAGTTATGCTGCACTTGACCATTTTCGTGTATTCCCCTATCCCGGAACTTGCAAGTTCGGCAGATTCAGTGTCGAGGTTTCTCGTCTTCTTCTCTGTCGGTTTACCATACGTTCCATGAATTTTGGTAACCTATTAATTGCAGCAAATTTCCTGGGATCGTCTTTTCCTAATTGAAATTGCGAGAGTGGTTGACCGTCCACATTTTATAATTCGGTCATGTCTGATGTGAGGTCAATGGCGCAGTGGTTAACACGGTTGTCTCATGATTGGAATGGCCGGAGTTCAAATCCCGGCCGTGACAAGGATATGCACTACTGATGAGCTCTAATGTGAGCGAAACTCGAGTCTAGTGCTTCTTTTCGAAAGAGGCTGGCTGGAAAGTCTATCTGAATGCGAAGGCTGTGATCAAATGTGACTGATGGTCAACTTGAAAATGAAATTGGGTTCTTAACGGGCCGGGGACTCACCAGACGTTTGCGGGGTTTCGGATGCGTTTACCCCGGGTACAACGTATCCGCAGACGTTGTGCGTAGAGTGTACGTCGCTTAATGAGCACTGTGATGAGCGAGGACAGTGCTTCTGCCATCCAACTTCAAGAGAACTAGGCGTGTCTTGCAGTTGCGATCAGAGCAAAAAAGCAGACTCCTTGTGTTGGTCGTTCGGCCCAAAGAGTGGTGGGTGCTTTCAGCGGTTTACAGTGTGTGCAGAGAAATTCAACGGAATACTACGTGCAGACATGTTGCCCATAAGGGGTTGAGAACCCCCGGGTATAGAAGAATATTCGAAGGCCTTACACGAAAACGCTTGTAGTTATGAGTGAGGAATCGTATTGAAGGCGATTCGGAACGTTTTTATGCGGGCTGATTTGATGGGATTCTATTGACACCCTTAAAATAATGAAAGGTTTGTCCTAACTGGATGGGAGCTGACTGTTCAGAGCAGATCAGAACCAGCGACCCCAAAGACTCTAGCTACAGCTGGAGAAAAGGGGATATTCAAGTCGATTGTGGTCAGTCTTGAGTATACTTAATGGCTGATCAATGCAACAGGCTTTCAAGTGAGATAACCGATGCAAACACTTGTGTTTCATTGGGAGCGCTACAGCTGCTGGTCGGTTTTTTCAGAAACAGTTGTGAGTGTCTTCCTTTAGGTTGTTTCAATGAGCAATCTTCATGCTCGTCATACAGACAATGGTTTCTCTTCAAGGATACTACTATCTTATTATTTTTCAGCTAAACAACTTTGGTGATGTTTACGCTAGCCGCTAACCCAGAGGCACGGCACTGAGCCGTACTTCGGTTTGGGTCTCTCCTCACAAAACCCGCATACGATTACTCTACAAATCAAAATCCCTCCGGATCTGGTGTGGGTCAGGTGAACATACTGATTTGAGTCCTACCTCTTGGACCTAAACACTATGAGCAGGCTGCGCTTCAGAGACAACAGAAGTTACCTGGCATTCCGGTAATGTCACTTGGTGAACTATGCACCACATCAGTGTATGAAGTGTTCTGATTTGAAATTCGCCTATGCCGACCGACCGTTCTCCACAAGAAAAGGTAGGTGGCCTCAGGTAGACAAAACAAGGGCACGTACCAAGCCAGATCTTAGAATTCGGGCAGTGACAAAGGTTCTATTTTCGCTGCGTGGCAGTCCATTTCCTAGTTACTGTGCATCTAAGGCAAAGTGCACCAAATCCAGAATCTTCTATGAACAACTATCTGCAAAACATCAGGGACCTGATGGAGGTGATCTTGAGAGGGAAGCTGGTCTTTTGCAGTACCCCACACCTTCAGTACCTGAACCCATCCAGAGAACGAGTATAAAACATCCTTTTCCAGATCCTGTGGTCGAAATGGCTTGCCAAACTTCCCCCTTTATTCCTAAAACTGCACACCTGGTCGGCCCCTTCAGCATATTCCTTGGGTAAGCGTAAGTTTTACCCATTTAAAACCTGTCCTCGCGTAAATAACCACGGAAGTTCTTGGAAAGGCAAAATGCCAACACACCATCCTGGAGCCATGAGAAATCATGTGTCCGGAAAGGAATTAATTACGGCTTATCAGAAACTGCCACGAATCCCACAGGAACATTCACCTGTTCACAAGCTATTGATGAGCACCTGCAACACCCACAAGAGAATTTCAGAGTTATCGGACAAGAAAAGCTTATCAGTGCAAGTCTGCCACGTCTACCACGTGTTCCACTCCAGTTGTTTCAAGTTCCTCCCAAACACTTTCTCGCGCTCTTCAACTCCGTTTTATCACGCACTCGAACGGCGAAAGAGCTCTTGGTTACATGTAACCGAACTGTTTGCGTTTTTTCAATTACTTACCGAAGATCAGGCATTTTACCCATGATGCAGCCCCTTACATCTCCGCTCTTATAGAAGATTTTGGCAGCAGTGAAGTGAACGTCCCTAGGCAATCTATGTTCCGTGTCGACTCCCCCAGAAAGAATACGAGATCTGCAACCTTTCCTAATCACGGTCACTTGACGCCCATGTTTGCCGGGGGATTGCAGTCGCCCAAGCATGTTGTGTGGCTGTTACTACCACTGTCTGACCGACACACTCATGATGGTAACTCTATGACGTCTATTCCTATGTAACAACTCCGCTGCTGCCGGTCATCTCGGCAACCCGAGGAACTCTCAGATTTCGACGCTGTTCTCATACTATTGGTTACTTCAACACACCCGAAATGAACTGGTCGCCAAAAAAATTGTTTGAGCTGTGAAAGCGGGTTTCCGACTTTCTCGCCAACCTGGATGTAACAGGAGGCGTGACCATGACGTGTCAGTGTCCCGAAGTGTCATCCTTCCTTCAACATCCTTTTCCTTTTTTTCTGGTTACCAAAATCCAGAGTCACTCACTGGACAGATTGGTGATCGAAATGTCACTTAGGCACAGTGACCACGCATCACTGAATTTCGACCTCATGTGCCACTAGTTGCGGCAAACAGGGAGAAGGGCCATTGTTCGAAATTTCGCCCAAGATGGGTTTAGCGGTGTGGGACGATACCTTGGATAGCTCCTCCTAGATTGTACTTCTGTGGGGCTGAGTTACCTTGGGTTTCAAGATGCAACCAATGAAACGGTTGATTTATCATTACCGCGCTATTCCTGTGCTTCTCACTCCCACCCACCTCTTCTGCGCAGGTCGCGTTGTCGCGTACCAATCCGGAATATCGCTCCGACGAGTGCATGGAAAGAAGTCGTGACTGCCCTCATCTGTGAGGCGCGTGACCGGTAATCCCCATTCAAATGTTGATTAATCAGACTTTATAAGATTCCGTGCAAGAAAAGCGATCATTTTTAAAACGTTACATTATTAAGCGCTTTGTGGGAATTTGATTATTCTCTTCTACGCAGCACGGCTTCTGCCGTAGCCGGTCATGTGGAACAATTGTGCTTGTCTTCAAGAGTGGCATGTTAAAGGTCAAATGCAATGGCCTCATCTGAAGTGCTGTATTCTCTTATTTCGCCAGGGCATTCCACAGTGGCCTACATGATCCGATCAAACGTAGTCCGTTAGCGTATGACATCATGGGGGGTTCTTCACCGCATTGCCATTCTCTTAACTAGTAGAACTCTTAGAGACAGAACCGAGCAAAATCTTTCATTCCACTTTTGATTTCTACAGGGGCTATTCTACAGGCCCTCCGTCGTTTTCTCTCTACACCGACGGCTTTCCATAATGTTTAAACAGTGTTCTTCTCTAAGCTGACGATCTAAAAATTCTTGAATGTTTTAGTCGTGGGCCCGACACAGACCGAACTCCACGCTACCATGCACTAGTCGGACTAGTCGGACCCCCCAGTTAACTGTTGATAAGTGTGCACACGCGTTAGTCGGTGAAAACCGTGACAATGCCTCCGTAATTCGCGGTGCGATTAACATTGCAATCAGCTCGTCAGTCGATCTGAATGAGTAGCTAGACCTCTGAATGTATCTTTAGCGTATCCCCAAGGGGTGGTCGCAAAACAGAGGTAGCTACGTATGAAGTAGCGAAACGCCCAGACAAATAGGCGTTTGGAACGCTTAACTGGGTTTATGTGAGGCAACTGCTTGGATGTGCCAAACAGGTCAAGATAAAAGCACACCACCTCTTGAGCGCGTTCACCACTCTGTTACCAAGCTGGTTACCGGCCAGCGACGTCATTTATAATCACGACTCAAACTTCCGAATCTGTATCCACCCACATTCCGTAGACTCTGCGGTGACTCGACTCGTGTCCAGTTTTCTTCGGCACAGAAATGGCCGAGCACTTCTTGGTTTTAACGGTCAACGAATGTTGACTGGTTCACGACAAGCTCCAACAATTACTCTCTGGCGTCGAGTTGGGTGATCGCACCCCTTCTCAGTTGCTCCGTCACATGAGCTCCCTGGTAGGCGATAACAATATAGGTGATTCCATCCTCAAGCAACTGTGGACCAAATGCCTCCCGCTCAACACCTCGGTCATTTTGTCAGTACAAGACCCCGACACCCCATTAGAAAAGTTAGCAGAGACGGCGAACAATGACCACGAGTGTTTCTTTAAGCGTTCCATCAACAGTGTACAAGACCCTTCCCCTTACGCAGATACACAACAAGAAACGCTTGATAATCTCCAACGGCAGGCGCCTCAGCTAGCACTCACTGTGAATAAATTAGCTGGACGCCCAATGAGGGGCCGCAAATTTTTGCGCACTCGACCCAGCTCTTGCTCGCGACCTCGCATAGTAAAGCCGCAAACCTCTGAAATCTTTTACTACCACAGACGTTCCGGTGACAATGCCCGCAAATGCACACACCCATGTGCATATAGCAGTCCGCGCATTAAGGACAACACCAACCAGGTAAACGACCCGGCCAGCCAGTAATGGCGACAGCTGCCGCTGGCCAACCCAAGAGTCGCCTGTTTTATGTCCAAGATAACTCCACTGGACTTCGTTTCCTTATTGACAACGGTGCAGATGTCAGCGTTATACCGCCGGGTAAAATTGAACGCGATCTCAAACCCGCTGAGTACACCCTACAGGCGGCCAACAATTCCAAAATCGTGACCTACGGTCAGCATCACTTGACGGTCGATCTT